>SNQJ01S0182171.1:1375-19205 GCA_010110895.2 Picea sitchensis | reverse complement strand
TTATCCCCCCTTAACGACAACTTCTTGAACACATAATTAGGAACTTCATTGTTGTGAGGGAATTTATGAAAATGTCAGCAACTTGATCATATGTTCGGTAATAGAGCACTTCAAGGATGCAGTCTGAAATAAGCTTCTTGATGAAGTTTATGCATAGCTCAATGTGTTTGTTGCACCGATGTTGAACTGAATCTTTGACGAGTTTTGTTGCACATTGATTGTCACAACAGAGTGTGTTTAGATGTTATTTCTAGAATCCAAACTCTGAAAGGATCTATCAAAGCCACATGGCTTCTTGACATGCACAAATTGTTACTCGATACTCAAATTCTACTGAAAAAAGTGCAAGGACACTTTAGTTTTTACAAACACAAGTGATGGGTCTGGAACCAAGGTTGAAAACAAATCCTACAGTAGAATTTTCTATCATCAAGGCCAACAACATAATCAAAAAATGTAAAACCTACTAACCAAGGAGTGGCCCCTGAACTATATTCTATGCCAAATTGAATTATATGTTGGCACCGAAGGTTTTACATAAGTTGTGTGTGCACCACAAGTCAAATATGAGCATGCACCCAAGAATATACACCACACGGTGACAAGTATAACATTAGCACCATCCAAGGTTTAACGTCCCCGACCATCAACAAGTCAGGCAACGCTACTACGTGGAACATTCACATATATACATAGATATATAACATGCATTTTAATCAATTAAAACATGTAATCACAATAATCACATAATTACTATTACCATTCAGATTCTAATGTAATAGACAGTAAATCAGATACGCAACGAAATACATGATAACATTTAAGCATCACAAATCATGCATAAAATACATAATTAAGCACATAATTGATACTTATCTTTTAGGCTAGAGTAACTCCACCAACTACGTGCAGACCTTCCACGAACCTCCTAGCCTTAAACCTCGTTGCTCATCACACTCAGCAGTGGGTCACCCCCGATCTGGGACTAAGCTCCACCCCAGGCAAGGGAATCCTAGACTAGGCTAAGGTTACAGGAAAACTGCACAATGCAATCGGAAGGATTCTCCCCAGGAGCCTTCTTACGCCCACTACTCATGAACTCTCATTCCCCACATGCATGTTCCACCCGGGAGTATACACCTTCATTGTCACGCAGTCCATTGGCTGATTCACCTCCTTCTCTGGGTCTCGGTAACAGGATGGATCAGGAATTCTCAGAGCTTCATAGCTGGTGTTGGACTCTCTATGGGAGAAAATCACTTCCCAAAAACTCTCTCACCTGGAAAGAGTTTCTCACAGACCTGACAACCTGCCTCTTCAACCATGGGCCTGACAACCCACTTATTCAACCAGTTCAACTCAATTCCCGCAAGGTAAGGATAATAGCAACAACAACTGGTCAACACCATTCAGGAAAACAAAGGGCAGCAACCCACAAACGTTTCAAGTACGGACTCGGCTCTGCAAGGGCGGATAAACTGGGTTCACAGGACACACAGGAGACATGGCTCAGTCCACGGGTTTGCCATTGGTTTTCAGGGTGCATGGCAAGGAATCAACGCAGAGGTCGAACGCAGACGCAAACGGTTCAGACAGAGGATGCATCGTCTTCTCAGGAAAACATCACGGTTTTTTTGTTTCATTGTTGTGTGAGGGTATCAAGAGATCAGATGCCAACCCACACGGTTCAGACAGTGGATGGAAGAATGGAGGATGAACCCCCAACACGAGCTGACTCTTCAGATTTAACTGCATGCACCCTGGTCGACACTTGTCTTCCTGAAGTTGCATGCATTCCCTTTTTCACATGTTGGAGTTGCATGTGTTGCCTCTCCCAGGACTTAGGATAAAAACATGTCTTTCACACAGCTTTGGAGTAATAATAAATTATTATTCTCAAGGACTTAAGACCCTAAGATTAGCCCCTCTTTCCAACCTTTCATCCCCCTTTCCCTTACCCATCATGTGGAAGCTTAGTCCCCCATCACTCTTTCTTCATGGTCGGACTGCACGCAGCGATGTTTATATTTTATTAATCTTCTACATAATTACATATACAAAAACAGGATCCTGGCCTTTAACACTTAGGCTCTCCGACCCAACAAACACATAAGCCCACCAACTTATCAATACTCGGCTCACCAGCCTACAAAATATGTTTACAATTCATAAATACAACAGGGGCTCGTCCTTGGGGATATTACACAAGGAGATACTACGAGCACCAACCCATTTTGTACCACGCTTAAGGGACTTAAAGAAACCACATGCAAGTTAGATCAGGGAATATCTTTTGTAATATATTGTAACTCCTTTTCTAACAACCCGACTGGTCATGGTCAAGGCTATGGATGACCTAGCAAGTTATTTATGATTGCCACGCTCCGTGAAAGATATGGGGTGATGCATGCAAACAGGTAAGGGTTGAGTTTTTTGTCATTAAAGAAGTAAATGTGAATAGAGAGTTAGAGAAAGAGAGATTTGAGCTAGAGCTCGAAGTTTAGTCTTGTATGTGTTAATGAGAGAAAGATGTTAGCGCATGGCGTGTCTTTTTTCTGGTTATTATTATTGTTTCTTGAGCAGGTTTTGGCCTTTGTTGTATGAGAATGTATTTACATGTCTTTGAGTATAATGAATGAAAGTTGAAGCACATTTATCTATGTAAGTTGATGAGTTATGGTTTGAATGTATGATTGTTTACATTATGATGTGCAACACTCTTATGGTAATTTTGAATGAATGAATGATTAGTAGATGGATATTTCTTATATTTGTTATTCCTTCATATCCGACACAAGACTTATGGTCTCTGTGATTCTCATGGCGTCTAGGGTGAGACCTTCTTTAGTTTTTGAAGATAGTTATCGGCGCACATGTACCTACCCTGATTTATATAAGAACAGAAACAGATGAACAGGATTTATATAAGAATAGGAACATATGAACATATTTATATTTAAAGGAACAGAAGAACAGATTTATATTTAAAGAAATAGAAGAACAGATTTATATTTAAAATTGAAAATTAAATTTATATTTATATTTACAAATCAAAATTACAAATTACAAATATCCAAGGCGTGCCCGCGGCTTGGCCTCGGGGTTGGCCCCCCGTGGCCAAGTGACATCTCGTGGACTGTGACGTGGACTGTGACTTGGCTGCGGGGGGCCAGCCCTGTGGCCAAGCTGTTAGCGTGCCCACGGCTTGGCCACAGGACTGGCCGCAGGGGGGCAGCCCTGTGGGCACGCCCTTAGATTGGCCACAGAGCTAGACACCCGCGGCCATGTCACAACACAATTTAAATTAAAAATTAAAAAAAATAATTTAAATTTAATTTCTAAATTACTTATAAATTTAATTTAAATTCAAAATAATTACATATCTACATATCTGACCGCCCATCCGCCCGCCAACAAACTGTGCCAACAGCTCCGCCAACACGTCTGCACCAACATCTTTGTAAACAATTCTGCCAGCACATCTGCACCAACAACTCAAACAACCGTAACAAGAAACAAACAGCTCAAACGACCACAACAAGCTCAAACGACTGCAACAACTCAAACAACCACCAACAACTCAAGCGACCACCAACAACTCAAGGGACAGCAACAAACAGCTCAAGCGACCACCAACAGCTCAAACAACCGCAACAAACAGCTCAAAATACCTCACTATCATTATCACTCACCAAGAACTCAAAAGATCGGAACAGTTACAATGTGCGGTTAATATATAAACATTTTTTCGACCGAAAGACTTTTTCGGCCGAATGAATGTTTCGGACGAAATATTCTTGCGGTCGAAATATGTTTTCGGTCGAAAAAATATTGTCGGATGAAAAAAATATGTCTGGCTAATATTCTACACGAAAATCGAGTGTGTCGTCACTATACCGTTTGATTTGGCGTTCAATGGTTCGGTCGAAAAAAAAAAACACTTAGTTCGGCCGAAAAAACGTCTTTCGGAATTTTGGAGATCGGATTGTCATGAAAGTGTTACCCAGCTCCATGAATTTACCCTTCATCCATCAATTTGTTTTCCCTACTTTCGTTTTTTCTCCTTTTCCCCCTATGTAGTTATTAATATATGGGATCATATACCAATTTAAGTATACAAATATATCATAGGTTAGGTATGGAAGTTATCCACGAACTTAATGCTCACAACGTTCCTCTGGATCTAGTTGTTGTTGAATCTATTTCAATAAGCAGATAATATATACTTTGATGGAGTGTTATCGTGTATTGTTTAACTGCACAATACCAAACCTTTCAATTTATTGAAAGGTTTGATATTCTTCAAATGTTTGTTGTTATTCTTCATCCTCTTCTCATTCCATAAATAATGGATATGTGTCGTTCTCCTCCATTAGTAGGAATTAAACTAGAATTAGAAAAAAAAAATGAAATTTTTTTCTACAATAATAGATTAAATTGCAATGACTTTTAATATGTTAGCTTCATAATATATGATTTAAGAACAAGGGGTTTAAGGAAACCATATAACACTTGTTTTATTAACTTTAACAATGATTAGACATAAATATTGGGCTTTTTAAAGGTATGGGTGAGATCCAATACTCTAAAACATTTAAGAACAAGAGGTTTAAGCAAACCATATAACACTTGTTTTATTAACTTTAACAATGATAAGACATAAATATTGATTTTTTTAAATGTATGGGTGAGATCCAATACTCTAAAACATTTAATAAGAGTGAGAGTTTACTCTTACAAATTGGATTATTACAAATGGACACATTTTATTTCTACAGGATAATACAAATAAATATCATAACACTAAAGTTAACATCAAAACCTATAAATATCATAACACTAAAGTTAACATCAAAACCTTAAGACATAATATTAACAAAAGATAAACTAACGATCGATTATTAAAACATTTTTCATTCTCAAAAGAAATAAAAAATTAAAAAAATTAAAATTGGTAAAAAATCCAAAACCCCAAGAAGTACAAGCCCAATTTTCAAAGTGGACAACTACAATTATGTATCGTTGTAATGTCGAGTTAGGCTCGTTCTCCTCCACCTTTCGTAATTTATATTAATTTTGAATTAATATATTGAGTTTGGCAAAACTTAATATATTTATATTTACAAATCAAAATTACAAATTACAAATATCCAAGGCATGCCCACGGCTTGGCCACGGGGTTGGCCCCCCGCGGCCAAGTCACAGCCCGTGGAATGTGGCGTAGACTGTGACTTGGTCGTGGGGGGGCAGCCCTGTGGCCAAGCCGTTGGCGTGCCCACGGCTTGGCCACAGAGCTGGACACCCACGGCCATGTCACAGCACAATTTAAATTAAAAATTAAAAAAATTAATTTAAATTTAATTTAAATTCAAAATAATTACATACCTGCAAATCCGTCCGCCCACCAATATACCACACCAACAGCTCCGCCAACACGTCCGCACCAACATCTCTGCAAACAACTCTGCCAACACGTTCACGCCAATAGCCCAAATGACCGTAACAAGCAACAAACAACTCAAACGGCCGCAACAACTCAAATAACCGCCAACAGCTCAAGCGACTGCCAACAACTCAAGGGACCGCAACAAATAGCTCAAGCAACCACCAACATCTCAAACAACTGCAACAGGTCAAACAACCACAACAAACAGCGCAAAAGACCTCACTATCACTATCACTCGCCAAGAGCTCAAAAGACCGGAACAATTACAATGTGCGGTTAATATATAAACATTTGTTTGGCCGAAAGACTTTTTCGGCCGAAAGATATTTCAGCCGAATGAATGTTTCAAACGAAATATTCTTTCGACCGAAATATGTTTTTGACCGAAAAAATATTGTCGGATGAAAAAAATCCGTCCAGCTAAAATTCTACACGAAAATCAAGGGTGTCGTCATTGTACTGTTCGATTTGACGTTCAATGGTTTGGCCGAAAAAACGTCTTTCGAAATTTTGGATATCCGATTGTCACAAAAGTGTTACCCAACTCCATGAATTTACCCTTCATCCATCAATTTTTTTTCCCTACTTTCGTTTTTTCTCTTTTTCCCCCTCTGTAGTTATTAATATATGGGATCATATACCAATTGAAGTATACAAATATATCATAGGTTAGGTATGGAAGTTATGCACGAACGTAATGCTCACAACTTTCCTCTAGATCTAGTTGTTGTTGAATCAATTTCAATAAGTAGATAATAAATACTTTGATGGATTGTTATCGTGTATTGCTTAACTAAACAGTACCAAACCTTTCAATTTATTGAAAGGTTTGATATTCTTGAAATGTTTGTTGTTATTCTTCATCCTTTTCTCATTCCATAAATAATGGATATGTGCAGTTCTCCTCCATTAATAGGAATTAAACTAGAATTAGAAAAGAAAAAAAAAATTGACTTTTTTTTTCTACAATAATAGATTAAATTGTAATAGACTTTTAATAGGTTAGCTTCATAATATATGATTAGAGAACAAGGGGTTTATGAAACCATATAACACTTGTTTTATTAACTTTAACAATTATTAGGCATAAATATAAATTGTAATGGACTTTTAATATGTTAGCTTCATAATATATGATTTAAGAACAAGGGGTTTAAGGAAACCATATAACACTTGTTTTATTAACTTTAACAATGATTACAAATAAATATTGGGTTTTTTTAAAGGTATGGGTATACTCTAAAATATTTAAGAACAAGAGATTTAAGCAAACCATATAACACTTGTTTTATTAACTTTAACAATGATAAAACATAAATATTGGGTTTTTTAAATGTATGGATAAGATCCAATACTCTAAAACATTAATAAAAGTGAAAATTTACTCTTACATATTAAATTATTACAAATGACAACATTTTATTAAATTATTACAAATAGCCACATTTTATTTCTATAAAATAATACAAATAAATATCATAACGCTAAAGTTAACATCAAAACCTTAAGACATAATATTAATATTAACAAAAGTCAAACTAATCCATTACTAAAACATTTTTCATTCTCTAAAAATGAAAAAAAATTAAAATTGTGTAAAAAATCCAAAACCCCAAGAAGTACAACCCAATTTTCAAAGTGGGCAACTACAATTCTGTTCTCCTCCACCTTTCGTAATTTATATTAATTTTGAATTATTATATTGAGTTTTATTAATTTACCTTAATTCGAGTGAAATATACTCAGTTAAAATTAAAATATTGAATTTTATTAATTTACCTTAATTCTAGTTAAGTTGTCGAAGACATGTAACAACGTATAGTCTTCTAACATATCTCTCACTGCCAATTGGCAAAACTTCAAATTGTAGAATCTGCCATAAACGGTCAAAAGAAGGGTACTTCGTCCCTCTAAGGCGGATTTAGGTCAGATCAGATTCCGGCGTCGGCCCAAATGTTCCCGGCCTATATATATATATATATATACAGCGACCCTTGAATGCCCGTGTTCCATATCGCTGCGGAGTCTTCAATTGCAGGAGAGCTTTTTCGCTCGCTTATTTTCACACGGTTTTCTTGCGGGCATCTGTTGGGGTTCAATGTTTTTCTGGCGTGCCGGGGACTGAGGCCTTTTTATAAGTTTTCGAGGATTCCAATGGTCATCTTACTCCAATACGAAACTCCTTTGGGCTACAAGATTGAAGACGTTCGCCCTCACGGTGGCATCGAGAAGTTCCGCAGTGCTGCATACTCCAACGTAAGTTTTCTTTCTATCAACGGAAGTTTTTGTTTTAGTTCGACATGAATCCGTTTAGTATCAAATATTGTTGCTGAATCATTCGAGAGGTATTCATGAATAATATTCAATACTAGGCGCTAGAAGCATGTAATATCTTTGTTATTACGTTTTGTTAATTTCATTTGACGTAGATTGCTTTATTGTACAGAATCTGAAATGAGGTTTTGGTTTGTATTTCTGTGCAGTGCGTCCGAAAGCCATCTTAATATTTTCTTGTGGTATTCTTAGAGTACGAACTGTAGGCTTAGGAGTTGGAATTGGATCGCTAGGAGCAGTTTTGCAGCTCCACAGCACGGCTGTTGGATTAGCTCTCTACTCCACTGTACTGGCAATTTCTCGCTGGACGCTTTGGAAAACTACCTTGTTTCAAAGTCCATTTTCTGTTGCTGCAAAGTCTCACTTTTTCTGCAATTCAAAATGGATATGGCTTGTGAAGAAACAGTTTCCCCGATGACTGCAATTGGGTTTGAAGGATTTGAAAAACGACTAGAGATTGAGTTCTTTTCAACTTCACTTTTTAATGAAACAGAGGGCAGGGGCCTAAGGGAACTCACTCGAGCCCAATTGGATGAAATGCTCAAAGCAGCTAAATGCACCATTGTTTCTGAGCTCTCTAATGAACATTTTGATTCATATGTCCTGTCAGAGTCGAGTCTCTTTGTTTACCCATTCAAGATCATTCTCAAGACCTGTGGGACAACCAAGCTGCTGCTTTCCATCCCTCTGATATTAAGCAACGCAAGCAGCCTGTCTCTCTCTGTTAAATATGTTCAATACACTCGTGGAACATTCATCTTTCCTGGAGCCCAGTCATTTCCTCACCGCAGCTTTTCTGAGGAAATCTCATATTTGGATAAGTACTTTGGAACTCTTGGATCTGGTGGCATGGCTTATGTTATGGGAAATTCTGGAACGTCTTACARCTGGCATATCTACTCGGCTTCTGCTGATGATTTTACATCGGAGGGTACGTCTGAACCGATTTTTACACTGGAGATGTGCATGACTCAGCTGGACCGCAAGCGGGCTTCTCTGTTTTACAAGGATCATTGTAATTCCGCAGCAGAAATGTCACTTAAATCCGGTATATCAAAAATTCTTCCTCAGGCGAAAATCTGTGATTTTGAATTTGATCCTTGCGGGTATTCCATGAATTCAATTGAAGGACCGGCTTTATCTACAATTCATGTAACTCCTGAGGATGGTTTCAGTTATGCAAGCTTTGAAGCCATGGGTTATCACCCCAGGGATTGTGATCTGGAAGGATTGGTGGAGAGAGTATTAAGTTGTTTCAGGCCTATGAAATTCTCTATTGCAGTTCATGTCAATGCTGGCGAGTGTCAATCTTCATGGACCAAACCAGTTTGGCCGCAGGGGTACACTTGTGAAATGATAAGTCAAGAGGAGCTTACAGGGAATGGCCGTGTTGTATATTACACTTACAGTATTCCCAATGCTGAGTCTACTCTGCGTTCGTTTGCTTGGGAAGAGGAACGTGAAGAAAATGATTATTTACAAGTGAAAGATAACGGAAAGAATCATATTGACTGCAAAGAATTGAAAGTTTGATGCACACAACAAGCTTCTTTCCTAGTGGGCTCGCTCTATACGTTCTACCCTTTCTTCAAGATGCGATCTATTGTGTTGTCAGGCATTACTCTGTTAGTGCAATTTATTATTCTTTGGGTTGGGGAGGATTGTAGCGTAGGATGTTCTCATTATGGTTGGTTATATGTCAATATGTAAATTACTCTGTTAGTGCAATTTATTATTCTTTGGGATGGGGAGGATTGTAGCGTAGGATGTTCTCATTATGGTTGGTTATATGTCAATATGTAAATATTTTGTATGGTTATCAATGTAAATTTTATGGATGGTTATCAATATGTAAATATTTTGTATGGTTATCAATGTAAATTTTCTGGATGGTTATCAATATGGAAATATTTTGTATGTAAATCTTTTCTTCACTCCACCATATCTGAGTATGTGGTACACCTATTGATCAATGAAGAATATAGAGATGGTTAAGATACTAACCTCCTCCATGAAACTCTCATGTCTAGTGGTCTGCATCGGCCCATAACAAGTCTTCTCATAACTCGAGCATCTATGAGGTTCACATGAGTTTCTAGTCTGTCCTTGTGTCGTCTCTTGCCTAAAATCTAATGTAGGGCTTGAAGGCCCAGCTCCTCCCCCTACATTACATGTAAGTCACTGTTCGCGGAATAATGCTATAATAGTGTTGTGTTTCACTAGGCTATGACTCACGGTGGATACGCATGTTTGTGTTTGAATGATCCTTTATGTGATGGGAGAATCTTGGGTAAATGGGTTAGGCCTTCGCGTAAGAGGACGAGGACCTAGAAATGTGTCATGACCCACTCCTTGGAATTCACCAATGTCAAATTAATTGACATGGCGACATAACATAAACTTTGCCCATAATTTTTGAGGAAATATAAAGGAACCTCCCTATTATTGCACAAAGATTTGTTAAATACTATAAAACACTTATCCATCTAATTGTCTAAAAATGGTTTGTAGGCACATTGTTCTTGATAATAAACAATGTTATCATCTATAGCTTTAAAATATTGACGTCTTTAAATTAGTTTTTATCTAGTCCTATCCTATAAATTAATTCATTATGGCCCTATAATTGGAAATGTGAGTTAATTGGCCTTGGGAATTTGCAATGGAAGATACAATGGTGTCTAGGGAACTGGATAGTGATAGTCGTGAGGGTTGTCTGATATTTCATAAGTCTTGTACAAAGCTTCTAACAGACCTCAACCCTGATTCAATTTCAATGTTTATGTTTGCTAGTTGTGGGTTGGTGTTTGGTTTGTCTTCCTGTGGTGATGTTGGTTTTTCGTTTTCTTGAGGATCCATATTAATTAAGTTTCCTAAAATGTGATAAGGGAAAATTAGATTTTGGTTTATCTTTTAATAATTTAAACAAATTATTAAATTTAAAAAAAAAACAAAACAAATTCCATGAAAATACATGTGGAATCAATTAAACATCACATCAAAAGAGTTTGGGAGTGGTTTTTCAAGATATCCTCAATTGTTGTCCCAAATTTTCTCCATCTCACTAAAAAATGTGTGGCACAATATATTAGTGAGATTGACTATATGTGATCATTTTATAAAAACTTCCCACTGAAATGCGAGTGTGTTCCTAGAGTGTGTCCACATCCCTATGAGTGTGTGTGTGTGTGTGTGTGTGTGTGTGTGTGTGTGTTCTTAGTAACACCCTCGTTGTATGAAATTGCAACCTGCAAAATCACAACATTTTATTTTATTTCTCATAAATAGCCTATAGAAACACAATAATTGTCTTACACATGTAGTGAAATAGTAGTAGATCGGTGAAATTACCAAAGAAGAAGTAGAGCATTGTTGTGAATTTATCAAACGTCATGTTGAACACACTAGTACATAATAACTTACAGAAAAGATTGACTTTTGTGGTAGTTCCAAATAAGATAAGTGTGGAATAGTTAATGTGTGATATTGAATCTTCCCTCATATTCAAAAAAATAGAAAAGGATGAAGTGATTAGGAAGGCATGCATGGTATTTTTCACTCCACCATACCTAATCATGCGGTACACCTATTGAGTGTTAATTTTTAATGATGTTATTAGGTTATTTTCAAATTACATGAGCATTCAATGCATTTCCAAAACAACATCATAAAGAAGATCATTGAAAGAAATAGAATCACAAGGTACACAACATTTTATCCTAGGAAACCTCAAAGGGGAGAAAACCCAACAAAATATTCCTCAATAATATATTGTCAATACAATGCCAAAACTAAGACCAAAACACCAAGAATAATCTAAGACTGACCATGCACCTCTCTTCTCCTTCCTCCTGCAACTGCAACTTCCATCAAGATATGTGCATTGGATGAGTGAGAGTGAGAGTCAACAAGTGAGGCACCATCCTCACATATAAATACTAGTTGAGGAGGCGTTAAGGTTATGTCTAGATTCACTTAGTAGGGTCGACTACTTCTAGAAGTGGTTTTACCACTTTATAAACACTAGGGGTCGATTTTTCAAATAACGCCATGCAAATATGGTTTGACCAATCCAAAAAAGGGGATTTGATCTTATACAAGACCCGACATGATCAATCTGCAAAAGGGGATTTGATCTATAAAATAATAACTCAAGTATAATTAGAATATTCTTCGAAGTTACAATATTTCAACACTCCCCCTTAACGAGAAGGGTATTCTACTAACATGACCCAATACAAAATCATCAAGAGAAGGAGAGGGAAGCATCATCATCAACATTTGAAACACTGATTGGCACATCTATAAATCATCAAAAGTTTTTCTCATCATCAATATCATCATCGTTCACAGCATGGAGATGGAGTAACATCATCATCATCATCATGAAGATGAAACATCAACATCAATAACATGAAGCTAGAACAACAAAATCATCAACACGAGGTTGGAACAATAACATCATCAATAGCACAAATTCGGAACAACAACATCATCAACATATGACAACATAATGAGGCAGGTGGATCAACAACAACATTTGTGGTACTCTGATAGACTGTCCTTATCGAACCTTCAAGATCTGCCCAGGAATCATAAGATTCCCTAGGATATAAAATCCTAACAAGCTACCACGTGGTACTCTGACAGACCATCCTTACTAGACCTTCGGGATCTGCCCAGGAATCACAAGATTCCCTAGGATATAAAATCCTAACGGAGCTACCACTACAAACCATAACTGACATATACATGCATAGGTAATCTGGAAAACCATCCTTACCAGACCTTCGGGATCTATCCAGGAATGATCAATCCCCTAGGATATAAAATCCTAACGGAGCTACCCATTGTTGGTCAGGATATTTTAGTATCATCAACATCACTCCCCCTTTCAAGGGAGGTCCTTTTGTACAACACCAAGATTGTCTCGGAAGTACTCAAACTTCACACGAGACAGAGGCTTGGTCAACACATCTGCAACCTAATCATATGTGCCAACATATTGGATCTTTATAGCTCCCCTCTACACCATATCACGAATGTAGTGATACCGGATCTCTATGTGCTTAGAATTTTCATGTAACACTAGGTTATCCATCATCTTTATTCAACTCTGGTTGTCACATAGAATCATGGTGGATACCTACTCAAGATCGAACAGACCTATCAACAAGTTACGAAGCCATATGGATTCACAAATGGCAGAACATGTTGCAATGTACTCCGCTTATGTCATGTTGAGAGAAATACTGGATTGCTTCCTTCTTTTCCATGAAGTAATGGCTGACCCCAAACTGAAACAACATTCTGAAGTGATCTTCCTGTCGAAAGCAATTCCAACCCAATCTGAATAAGTATAACCATACAGTATGAATTCATGATCTCCAATATAACATAGACCATAATCCAATGTACCCTTAAGATATCTCATCACATGATTTGCAGCTACAAGGTGAACATATATGGGTTCCACCAGATACTGACTCAAGGTGTTCATAGAAAAGCATATATATGGCATGGTATTCGTCAAATACATCAACGATCCAATCATCTTTCTGTATAGAATAGAATCAACCAACTCTGATGAAGTATCAACCAGGAGCTTCAAATTCATTTCCATGGGTGTGATCATGGATTTACATTTCAACATGTCAAATATCTTCAGTATTTCAACTGCATACTTCCCTTGGTTAAGGAAGATCTTCTCTAGGCTCTACCAAACTTCAAGACCTAATAAATAATGCATTGGGCCTAGGTATTTGATCTCAAACTCTGTAGCAAGCTTCTTCTTGCAATCTGTGATGATATTTTCTTCTCCAGTCAAGAATAAATCATCCACATATAGTATCAATATGATTGGCTCATCATCCATAACCCTGAAGTAAAGGTTAGAATCAACTTTACTACTGGTAAATCCTAAGCTTGTCAGGAAACTATCAATTCTGCCATACCAACCTCTAGGAGCTTGCTTCAACCCGTACATAGATTTCTTCAACTTGCAAACATGAGTCTTTATATCTTCAACTTCAAACCCTTGTGGTTGATCTATATACATTTCTTCTTCAATAACACCATTTAAGAAGGTTTTTTGACATCCATCTTGTGTAACTTCCACTTCAGTTTAGCTGCAAGAGCTATGATGGTTCTGATATAAGTGTATCTGGCTACAAGAGCAAATGTTTCTTCATAGTCAATACCTTCCTTTTGAGAAAAACCACGAGCCACGTATCTTTCTTTATGTTTTTCAATACTTCTATCTACTGCATGTTTTATTTTGTATATCCACTTGGAAGATACCACATATTTTTTCTTTGGTTTGGGAACTACTTCTCATACATCATTCTTTATGATGGATTGTTATTCTTCTGTCATGGAATCCATCCATTCTTTCTTCTGAATGACTTCTTCAAATCAAGTACGTTCATTTTATATGAGATCACACATCAAGGACATATAGATTGAGAATGGCTTAGGTTTCTTTCTTTGTCTCATGATTCCTTCTCTGCATCTTGAATAATTTCTCTTGCCCAAGTTGTCTTTCTCTTGTGAGATATCGTCATACAGGGAGGTTCTTGAGATTCCATCATATCATGATCTTTTGTAATCTCATCATCATGGGTAACTGTAACTTCCTTCACGGGTTCTACAACTCTAGGACCTACAGGTTCTTCTTCATATACTTCTTCAAGCTGGCATTTCCTTGATCTTTTGAGTGTTGTACCTTCATCAAAGGTTACATCTCTGTTGATCTCAATATTATGGTAACCTGGTATGTAAATTATGAAGGCCTTAAAGACCTCACAGTATCCAACAAATATTCCCTTCTTTCTTGAAGGATCCAACTCAGTTCTCTTTTCTTTTGGAATGTGTACAAATATTGGACAACCAGATATTTTTAGATGGCTTACTTTTGGCTTCTTTTCGGTGAACATTTCTTTGGGGGTTTTGAATCCAAGTGCACTATGGGATAATCTGTTTTGTACATATATTGTTGTTCTTGTTGGTTCAACCTATAAGTGCATTGGAATATCTTGATCGTGAATCATAGTCTTTAATACTTCCATAATTGTTTTATTCTTTATTTCTGGTACACCATTTTGTTGATTATTATAGGGCGTGGTGAGCTCCCTCTTAATCCCGACATCTCTACAAAAGATTCCAAATTCATTTGAAGTGTACTCTCCTCCATTGTCTGACCTGGGTATCTTGATTTTCGTTTCGGAGAGGTTTTCTACCAAGGCTTTGAATTCCTTGAACTTTCCAAGTACTTCATCTTTTGATTTCAAGAAATAAACCCAAGTCTTATGAGAGTAATCATCAATAAAATATACATAGTATACATACCCGCTTAGAGAGGTTGATGGCATTGGACCGCATACATCTGAGTGGACAAGTTCCAATATTCCTTGTTCTTTATTGTCTCTCTTTGGAAAAGGATTCTTTATATTTTTTCCTTGTGCACATCCCTTGCACACACCTTCGTGATCAACTTTTAATTCTAGTAAACCTGTAACTACCTTGCTTACATATGGTAAGGCTTTGTAGTTGATGTGAGAAAGTCTTCTATGCCAAATTTCACAAGGACTTTCAGTAGATTGATTCAAGGCTACATCTAAGTGACCTTTTAACTTGTACAACCCACCTTCTTCTATTCCAATAACCACTGCATCTTCTATAGTTTTTCCTTTAGGACACATAAGAACTTCACCATATATGAATGCAACCCTGAAACCTTTATTATATAGAGCTGATATAGAAAGTAAGTTCTTTTTCAAACCTGGTACATAAAGTACATCCTCCATTCTCATCGGAGTTCCTAAATCAAGTTTGTAGGTGGATTCTCCCATTCCTTTGATAGGGTACTGATAATAATATCCAAGTGAAACTTTATGGGGAAAGTCCTTTTCTATAAGGATAGAAAGAATGTCTTTATGACCTGTCATGTGATTTGAGGCATCACTATCTATGAGCCAAGTATCCTCTCCAGGTGTCACAGATCCTGAGAGGGATGAAAAAAAAACATAATCTTCAATCCCTTATTTCATCATCTTCTTGGGTGGCTCATAATCTTTAGTTGCATGGGCATGATGTCTTTTGTTATTTATCTTCTTGTATTCTTCCCTTCTGGCTGGACAATTCTTAGCAATGTGCCCCATCTTATCACAATGATAACATTGATAAGAGGAGAAATCTTTTCCTTTTCTTTGACCCTTATGATATTTCTGGAATGTCTTTGGAGGGTGAGATTCTTTATGAAAGTGGGTCTCCTTTTGAAAATGAGACATTTTATTTCCTCCTTTAGCGTGAGAATTTAGGGATTGATATTCATCTCTTAATAGGATGGCTTCTCGATTGGCTACTCTTGCTTCTTCTTTAACACATTCTTCCCATAAACTGTCAAATTGGAGTTTCTCTTTGCTTGCACAAATAGTTTGGATGAAGGAATCCCAAGGTCTTGTGAGACCATTAAGAGTTGTCATTATAAGTTCATCTTCATCTAAGTTGTCTCCAATTGCCTCTAATTGTTCCTTGAATTGATAAACCCTAGAGAAATAGTCTTAAATTGTTTCTCCTTGTTGCATCTTTGTATTCTTGAGTTGGGTTCTCAAGTTCATCTTCTGGTTGATGTTATTTCCTTCATACATTCTGGTTAGGGAATCAAACATGTATTTTAGAGTATTCTTAGAAGACACTTGAAGGATCAAGTGGTGTTTAATGGAATCTGCAATTATTCGTTTAGCCCTAATCATATCATTCTTGTACTTCTCTTTGGCTTCATCTTCTTCGGCTTCCGGTACATTTTCTTTTATGAATTTTCCAAGGTCTTTCTCTTCAAGATTGATTCCAATTATGTACTTCTAGGCACAGAAATTTTCCACACCTTATAACTTGTCAACAATATTGGTTCTTGCATACATCTTGACCTGGAGCTAGGAAAATGACAAGAAAATGAAAGTGCTTAGAAATTGAATATGAAGTTACCAGGAGATGCACTGGGATGAGACGAGTTGGTTGGAGCTGACTATTTCAGAAAGTTCCAAGTTTTATCCCTTGAAACTTGACCTTCACAAATATGGACTAGTACTTCTGGTATGAGTTTTTGGTTTCCTGGTTTTTTGGTTTTTTTGTACCAGCCAAAACTAGGGTTTGACTTTTCAAAGAATCTGGCCTATGAAAAAGTTCGGTCAAGCTGCCAAAAGATGCGCTAGGGTAAGGTGCACTTCCCAAGATAGTTTTTGGTCAAAAATTCATCTTCAGTAAAAATCCCTAATTTCCTTGTACAACAACATTGAGGTTTTTAGATACCCAGTGAAAGGTTCTCTATTCATTCAAGCTCTCATACCATGTTAAGTTTTAATGTTGTAATTAGTTTATTTCCAAACTACATGATCATTAATTGCATTTCCAAAACAACAACATAAAGAAGATCATTGAAAGAAACACAATCACAAGGTAGACAACATTTTATCCTGGGAAACCCTCATGGGGGAGAAAACCCAACAAAAAATTCCTCAATAATATATTTCCAATACAATGCCAAGACTAAGACCAAAACACCAAGAATAAACTAAGACTGATCATGCGCCTCTCTTCTCCTTCCTCCTGCAACTACAACTGCCTTCAAGATGTGTGCATTGGATGAGTGAGTGTGAGAGTGAACAAGTGAGGCACCATCCTTGCATATAAATACTAGTTGAGGAGGATCTAGGGTTATGTCTCTTCACTTAGTAGGGCCGACTTCTTCTAGAAGTGGTTAAAACCACTTTATAAACATTGGGGGTCGAATTTACAAATACCTCCATACAAATATGGTTTGACCAAACCAAAAAATGGGATTTGATCTTATAAAAGACCCGACATGATCAATATGCAAAAGGGTATTTGATCTATAAGATAATAACTCAAATATAATTAGAACATTCTTCCAAGTTACAATATTTCAACATTGAGAAGGATGTTTCTAGTACTACATTAGTGGTGGAAAGTGACATTGATGCATTTGTTGGCATCGAGGGTCTACTATATGAGAGTACGGACTCCAAACAT
>SNQJ01S0182170.1:0-19170 GCA_010110895.2 Picea sitchensis | reverse complement strand
AGAGATTGACAAACAAAGAAGTATAATCATGTTATTCCATATATAAGTTAGGTTTATATGTTATAATGTCAGGCATAAATCAATAAATGTATTCAAGACACCATCATTTGGGACAGGAAAATGTAATTATTTTATTCATAACACAAAGATTATACCTTTACAATCTAAGTTGGCCACCATTCCGCGAACCTGGTCTGGGCTCCTCTTCACCATGCTCCAAGTGCACCTTGTATGAACTTCTTCTCTCAACCTTCTGATCTCTTCTATGGAATTGAATGGGTTAAATGGAGGAAGAAGGGGCTAATGAGGGAATGTTGAGGCAATTTCTCACAAAAGGCAGCAATATCTTGGGTAAGGAGGGAAAGTGAAATCGGGTAGAGTTTCATTGTTCTTATGCTTAGATGTGAAATGAGACCCCAAAACCTCCTTTTGTATGACAAAATGATAGTTATTCGGTTGGGTGATGGGCTATAACAGGTGGATTTAGTTGGAAAACTTCCAATAGCCCATAAATTTCAACGAATTCCTTGCAACTTTTTTTATTTTTTGCAACTTTTGCAAGTATACACAGGTTGTAATGGTGCAGCATGTGTATGTACATGATTTGTAGTGGTGTAGCAAGCGTATGTACGTAGGCAGTAATGGTTCAGGGTGCGTACATCTTCTAAAAATTGATTTTTTAAGATGAGTTTCTTAGCAATGCTTTGGAAAAAAATGCAAGTAAGAGGGACAAGGCCATGTATGCATGTGTAGAGAAATTTAGGGCTATAACACCATTGTTTTGGAGTTGTTAAAAGGTAAAAAATAGAAGTAAATTTTAGCTAGTTATTTATATTTGGTTTTCTCACTACATTACATATTTGGTGGAGGAAAATATGGTAAGACACAAAGGCACCCTTGCTTCTAAATTTTTGCAAGGGTTTTATCCTACTACATTCACTTTAGTAAGTCTATCCAAACCCTTTTATGTCATGTAGTTAACTAATGGTTAGACCTAGATATTGTAGATTGCTTAATTTTTCTTCAAATGGTGTGCTTTCATTTTTGTGAATTTCATTTATTTTCATTACTCTAAGGTGTTGTAAGATCCCCCATACTACAAATATATTTATGATAAAGGCTCTACAAAATCAGGAAGAACTTGGAAATGTTCAATAATTTGTTGAGAAAAGGACTTGTCACTACAAAGAATTTCTTAAACCCTTGTCCAAAGTTCAAAATTGTCACAAGGGAGGAATTTGGATCTCAAGAATTAGAGGAGATCCATGAGCCCGATCCACAAGAAGAGCACCTAGAAGTATTACTTAATTATCCTTGCAATCATATATAAGACTCATGGATAACATCAAATGGAGAACAAACACTAGATCCAAATATCGAATAATTTCCTACATGTTTGTCACCAGATCCCTTGTGCATCATGCAGTTTCATGAGAAATTTTCCGATGAGATTTATGGCATGAAAACCAAAGAGAGTTGATGAGACAAAGACTATATTGAAACATGGTTCCAAATATTCATTAGGCCACCACACTGCTCCACTGCCAACATTTCTTGGCTCCATCTCTACTAGAACAGCTAGCCTCTCATATTTTGACAATCATGGATGTATACTTTTCAAATTTGGATATGAACTTAACATAGATCTTGTTTTGTTTTTGTTTGTTAATTTGTCTGTGGCATGTGGGACTAACCTGTGGCTAAGAAACCACGACTCAGGGGCATCTAAGCCATCAAAATCACCCGGGGATCGCACCCGGCCTGAGCCACACCAACCCTTAACATGGCTGGATTTTTTGTCCCCGCAGGTTTTGAAGTGGTGACTTTAACATCACGAAGTGCCTTAACAGCACACTCCATCACCGACTGTCCTACACCTCGGGGACTTAACATAGATCTTGTTATGTAAATGGATGCATTGGAAATATTCCTACATGTGAGGAAATGTTATGTTTTCCAAGTAAAGTAGGATAGTGTAAATAAATAAATAAAACAGTAAAGAGAAAAATAAGTCCAATTGTGAAAACCAGTTTACTTCTGCAACTGGACATGAGTTTTGCTTGAAAACCAAGTTCTTGGCTGGTAAGAACCACAATAAAATTATGCATTCAACTATTGGTTCTACCTTGTATTCTTCAAACCATTATATTTGTTCTCATGTTGGATGATGAGGGATTCATTAAGGCCCTCCTTCTAACAAACTCTGCCCCCATCAACTTCAACACATTATATGGGGTTAGAGTTAGGGGTTTTTCATGGTACATAGAAGCTTGCATGCATTAATGGCAGGTTCTCTCGCTGAAGGAAATGGGGATTTCTCAATTCTTCCTTTTTTCATATCTTACAGGTGAATTGACTTCATCTCATCTATTTGTACCTCACAAGATGTACCAGGTCACCTCGACACTCATTGGAACTAATGGCGAGTAGACATGCATTGGTTAACATCATTCATCATTAGTTGGTAATCCAATTATTTATCTCTATGTTCAACTTCAAAAACTTCATTCACATACATAGAATTGTGCTAAGATGTGATTTTATGGAGAAAACTATTTGGTTCTTGATTCTAGCAGCAGTTTGTAGTTTCCAGCAACAATTTTCAATGTGTGAATAAAAGGGGAATGGTATGTAGGGTAGCTAGAACAGATTGATTGCTTCAAAAAGAGGAGGTTATATGTTTTCTTGGCAGGATTTTGCTGAGGGGTCATATTTCTTCCTCATTACAGAGCTTGACGCACAATTCTATTTTGGATCTCCACCTCTTTGCTTCATTAATCCTGTTGCAGCCCTATTTATTTTGTTTTCACAATTATTTTCACCGTGATCTGATATTCTTTACCCCTGTGGAAGAATCATCCACCAACATTATTTCATCATTCCTTAGTTCCAATTTCGGTTTCATCATTTCCACAATGAATAAGTTCATATTTTCTGAATTTTCGAAGTTTTAAAGCATGTATAAAGGTTCAAATTCACTCATTTTTGTTTTGAACAGTAGAAAGAAATTGTTATCAGCAGTGGTATTGATTCCATCAGCTCAGTTTTTTCAGTCAGCAACATTTGTTTGATTTCAAGGGTATTCTCTCATTCTAGCATAGGAACTATATAAAAGCTATAGGAAGACATGTAATTGCATTTCTAATATTTGTTGAGCAAAGTTTGTATAGCAGGAGATATTCACTTTTTAGTTCAAAGGTTTATGCACTTGGCACACATCCTCGATCAGTTTAGAACCTATCATTTGTACCAAATCCAATAGCAGAGCTCTAGATTTAATGGTTCATTACATTGTTCCATTCAACTTCAAAATCCTTTTGCACCAATTCAGGTTCATCATGCATCGTTGTAAGTATGGAGGACTAGAAAATTCTGAGGTGAGTGTGTTTTTAAATTATTTTAATTATTAAAAACATGGAAATTTATTATGAAACACCGATGCAGGAGAATTGCTCCACCTCATCAAACGCGTCAACAAACCGTGCATTAGCGCACTTGGAGGGAACAAATTCCAAGGGAAGAGAAGCGCCAACCCTCTCATTTTGAACATTAATTAAAACATTTAATGCAATTCAATGAAATTAAAGTCTGTAAAGCTCAGACAAAATATGAGCCCATTTGTATTGTACATGTTGCATGTGAAGTCACCTTTAATGGATAACAGGCAGATGGATCTAGATCCAATTCGAGCTAGATGGCCATTGAATGTAATTTAATGTGAATAGGTAGCTGGAGGGAAGGCTTGAGGAGCCCCTCTTTTGTAAAAAAGATCATTGTATCAAAATTCATTAGTTAGTCAATTAGAGTTAGCTGCTAAGGAGAATAGGAGAGGAGAGGAAAAGAGTTGAAGACTTTGTTGCAGTATAGCCTTGTAATTATTGTACATACCATTCAGATATTAATACAAAGAGAAGTTTTTCCTGCATATAAATCTCTGTGTGTTTATCTAGTATGATAAATGTTTGTTCTTTGAATTTTTTCTGTGTGTTTATGAAATCCATCGATGCATGTATGTTTTCCTTTGCAGAAATTAGATAGATTCCCCTATCTGTATTTTTCTGAGTAGTTCTGGGCTCTCAGGATTGTGTAAGGAGTGCACACCATAGTAATTGAAAAAATCTATGAAGTCAGTGCAAGGAGTGCACTTGAACTTTGTTTCAAGTTCATAGAAGAGTGTGATAGGTGGTCATACCATAATCATTCTAAATCTCAAAAGGGATTGTGAAAGGAGTGCACATCAGATTTCTTGAGTACTCTGAGGAAGGATCTGAAAGGAGTGCATTGATCAGGCACAAGGAGTGCATTGATCAGGCGCAAGGAGTGTGTGAGGACTCATTTTTCAGTTCTGTGAGGATATTGTGCAAGCAAAAAGTAGAAAAAAGTTATTAAACACTCTGGGGAAGGAGGATTTGCAAGGAGTGCATTGAGAAGGTCCAAGGAGTGCACGAGAACTCTATTTCGAGTTATTTGAGAAGGTTGCCAAGAGGGCACACCAGAAGGTAAATATCAAGATGATCCTTGCAAGTCTGCACAGAGAGCGCAAGTTGTGTGCAAGTGAATTTTCAGAATTAAAATCTTAGGAGAGTTAGTGTAAGTGTGCACAGAAACCTTGCAAGGTGTGCAGAGGTCAAGGATATTTTAAGGGTCATATTTCAGGAGAAAGCGCAAGAAGCGCATAGGATGATTTTTAGAAGAATATCCAAGTCTGAAGTATTTATAATTTTAGAGGGCACGGGGAGAGCATCAGAAGTTAACTTTTTCAAGTGACAAAGCTCAGGAGGGAGAGTGCGAGTGTCAGGAGGGTGCAAGAAACCATCAGGAGGAAAAAAGGGCCGAGACCCTTTGAAATTTAATCATTTCAAGCTCAAGATGTGTAGCGTGAGTAGAGGCCAAGCAGACATCCCTACTCAAGGAGATCAAGGGTCGTAGCCTATGAAATTTATCAAAGAATCCTTCACTAGATGGAAAATGAATCCACTGTGGAGGAATAGCCACAGATGTCATCGGATCACCTGTTAGAAGCAATATGGACCTTTGGATTAGAGTCCAGACTGGAGGAAGAGCGTGCAAGAGGAGAACAGATCTCAACCGTTATATCTGGGTGCTTTGATCGTGAGTCGTCAGATGCAGGTAAGTAGTGTATGTTTTAATCCTGGAATTCCTTTGGACTTCGAATGTCCGAAGGTTTTTCATACTCAAGTGCAGCAGGGATGAGACTCCCGAAGTCTCGAAGTCTGAAGTGAATCAAGACCGTCCATCAGCAAGGACACATGTGAGAAATTTGCGGACAGTTAGGAGGATCGGCAGTCTGGGAGATCAGAGGTGTGGAGCATTCAATCCACCCAAAGCTCTGAAGAGTGGAGTGACTTTGGATCGTTCATCAGAGAGGACACGTGTTATTAGATCCACTCGTCTGGAGACTCAGTACTACGGAAGAATTTGGTCAAGATTCATCAAAGTGTGGAGACTTCCAAAGCTCCGAACAATAGAGTGAATCATGACCGTTTGTGTAGGAGACACATGTCAGTAGATCCAGAGGTCTGGAGGTATAGCACTCTAGAGGGATTGGATTAAGTTGAGTCGATAACTCCCAAAGAGCAAGGATTCGGAGTTAATCTCGACCATTGATCGAGCAAGGACACGTGGATCACATATATGAACTTCGTTAGTTTGGGGTTCGAAGGAAGTAGGGTGTAGAGTCGTGAGGACTCCCAGAGGCTCGAAGGATGGATTCCATCCCAACTATCTATTGGAGGAGGATACGTGGCAGCAGATCCTGCATTTCAGAGACTTGTCACTCCAGAGGTTTGAATGTGTTAACATAATGGAACTCCCGAAGTCCGGAGTCCCGAAGAAGATCTTATCCATTTGTTGGAGTGGAAATGTGGCAGGTGATTAGACCCTCTATTAATTTGGTGTTTGGAGGTATCGCAAGCAGCAGATAGCCAGGAATCTCGAAGCCCGAAGTCCCAAAGAGGATCAGGGCCATTGATTTCATTGGATGCATGGTGCTAGATATGGAGTTCTCGAGGGTTCGATATTCCCGAGGATTGAGCCTGTTAGTAGTTGGGAACTCCCAAAGGCTGAAGTCGCGAAGAATATCTCAGTCGTTGAATGTTGAGGAGTTGTAGGACCATCGGTTTAACCCCTTCACAATTTCTCCAGTTCGGCACGTTGGGGGATTGAAGGTGTTGTGTGTTTGGAAAGCTTCGAAGTCCTCGAGCCTGGAGTAAGTGTGAACCATTGATCTGTGATGTGAAGACAATTGTCCGATCTACCAATTCGGCATTCAGCACTTCGTAGGTTTGAGGCATTAGAGCAGGGGGAATGGCCGAAGCTCGAAGTCTCGAAGTCCTTTGTGAGTCGTACATCTTGGCAGAAAGTGGGATTCATCGATCTCATAGGTGTTCGTCAATTCTCCTGTTCACGAGTTCAGAGGAATTGGAAAGTGTGGTGTTGAAACTCTCGAAGCCCGAAGTGCCTAGAGTTCTGAATTAGTGCCTTTTGTTTATCGCCTGGTTTTGATCCTGTGATCATATGCATATTTTGGCCGAGAAAAAAGGGCCAGTGTTGAATTTTGTTGAAAAGGAGAGTTTAGGTCACAGTTTCATCCCGAAGCCACATGGTGGATCCTCACTGGTTATTTTGAGGTGCGAGGAAGGAAAAAGGACATGTGTAAGATTTTGGGGTCTCAGCAAGGGCCCGAGAGTTGATCCAGCTCCAAATTTGAACTATCCTAGATGAGGAGGTCGCGTGGGCCCTAGGATTCACAGGCGGTTTACATAAAGTGGTATAAGAGCGATAAAAAGGTTCTATTCTGATACCATCAAGTGGTATCAGAGATACAATTTATCTCTATCAGAAAAAGAAAATGGATATTGAAGGCTAGAAGGAAGGTTAAAGAAGAGACTGCCAGCAGGTGAGAAAAGAGCATATGGACCAAGAGCTCAAGGATATCAGAGCATAACTTGAGGGGTTGATGTTTTATATGCAGCAGGAAGCGAGAGGAAGATGGAGGTATGAGTGGCCCATGAAGCAAAAAGCAAAGTGGCTCGTCCAGCAATTAATTGCTAGGAGGAAAAAGCAGGTACTGAAGAGGTGGTTGAGGCATGTTGAAACCCTCAGCAACACAAAGGAGGAGGTGGTTTACATTTGTAAACCATAGGTAGGATAGAACCTCAATGAGGAGGAGAGATCAGTTGAGGATCTCGTAGACTGGCAGGAGGACAGAAGTGAAATTTCATATTTCCAGATGGGAAATGAGAAGAGATCGGTAGAAGATATCGCAAAATGCCAGGAGGACAAGAGTGAAAACTTATCTTACCAGGAAGGCAAGGAGAATGAGGTGAGACTATATGATATTCTCATGAGATAAGAGGATAGTTCAGATCAGCAAGAAGTGTTGACAGAGGAGGAGGATCATAAATGCATTCCAATGATTGGGGAAATTGGGATATTCCTACCAAGCAGTCCAGTAGAGGCCAGTGCACGTGTTGAAAGTGTATAAGAGGAAATACAATCAACAAATACTGTCATGGAGGAGAAAGAGAAGACATTAGAATCTTCCCAAGGGAGAAATAAAGAAGATCATTCAGCAGAATTGCTCAAAAATTTCAGCAAAAGAGATGAGCAGGAGATGAGTGTAGAATTGGAACCTACAATAGAGGAGAGAGAAGAAGAAATCATGGATCTTGTTGATATATATGAAGAACTAGAATCCATGGGAGAAAGGGTAATAGAACAGATTCAGTGCATCCAACAAGTTAAGTTGGAGATTTATGAAGAGGAGATTCAGTAGCAGAGCAGACTGCAAAAGAGGAGCCAGCCAATGGACTAGTTGAATAAAGAAATAGAGGAGATAAGGAGATTGATGTTGGAAGAAGCAAAGAAGGAAGCCAAAAATGGAGAGAGTTGGAATAGAGAATACCCTATAGAAGAAACAAGATAGCAGCAGTAGTAGTAGAAAGGAAGAGGAGCAGAAGGACAGCTCCAAATTCAAGTTTGGGACCCTGGAGGATCTCAACAACAACAGCAGGGGAGCCATGAGCAGGAGCTCATGATTTTTTTCTAGCATGGGAGTATGATGCAGAAGCATCGCTCCACCTCATCAAATGCATCAGCGGACAGCACATCAGCGCACTTGGAGGGAACAAATTCCAAGGGAAGAGAGGCGTCAACCCTCTCATTTTGAGCCTTAATTAAACAATTTAATGCAATTCAAAGAAAGTAAAGTCTGTAAGGCTCAAAGAAAGTCGAGCCCATGTGTATTGTACAGTATGCATGTGAAGTTGCCTTTAATGGATGACAAGTAGATGGATCTATATATGATTCAGACTAGATGGCCATTGAATGTAATTTAATGTGAGTAGGTAGTTGGAGGGAAGGCTCAAGGAGCCCCTCTTTTGTAAAAAATATCATTGTATCAAAATTCATTAGTTAGTCAATTAGATTTAGTTTTTAAGGAGAATAGGAGAGGAGAGGAAAAGAGTTGAATACTTTGTTGCAGTCCAGCCTTGTAAACATTGTACAGACCATTCAAATATTAAGGCAAAGAGCAGTTTTTCATGCATACAAATCTTTGTGTGTTTATCTGTATGATGAATGTTTGTTCTCTGAATGTTTTCTATGTGTTTATGAATTCCATGGATGCATGTAATGTTTTCCTTTGAAGTAATTAGATGTATTCCCCTATCTGTATTTTTCTGAGTAGTTTTGTGCTCTTAGTCTTGTGTAAGGAGTTCACACCATATTAATTGAAAAACTTTGTGAAGCCATTGCAAGGAGTGCACTTGAACTCTATTTCGATTTTAGAGAAGAGTGTGTTAGGAGAGCACACCAGAATCATTCTAAAGCTCATAAGGGATTGTGCAAGGAGTGCACATCATATTTGTTGAACACTCTAAGGAAGGCTCTGCAAGGAGTGCATTGAGAAGGCATAAGGAGTGCGTGAGGACTCGGTTTTGAGTTATGTGAGGAGATTGTGCAAGCGAAAAACACAACAGAGTTACTAAACACTCTAAGGAAGGAGGCTCTATAAGGAGTACATTGAGCAGGCACAAGGAGTGCGCGAGAACTCTATTTTGAGTTATGTGAGAAGTTTTCCAAGAGGGCACACCATAAGGTAAAGCTCAGGTGGATCAGTGCAAGTCTGCACATAGAGCACAAGGTGTGCACAAGTGAATTTTCAGAATTCAAATCTTAGGAGAGATAGTGTAAGTGTGCATAGAAATCCTGCAAGGTGTGCAAAGGTCAAGGACATTTTAAGGGTCATATTTTGGGAGAAAGCGCAAGAAGCACGTAGGAAAATTTTCAGAAGAATATTCAAGTCTGAAGTCTCTAGAATTTCAAAGGGTGCAGGGAGAGTGCCAGAGGTCAACTTTTTCAAGTGACAAATCTCAGGAGGGAGAGCGTGAGTGACAAGAGGGAACGAGAAACCATCGGGAGGAACAAAGGGCCAAGACCCTTTTAACTTTAATCATTTCAAGCTCAAGAGGTGTAGTGCAAGAAGAGGCCAAGTAGAAAGAGTTGTTCGAGGAGATCAAGGGTTGTAGCCTTTGAAATTTATCAAAGAATCCTTCACTAGAAGGAAAGCATGACCACAGCAGAGGAGGAGCCATAGTTGTTGTCGGATCAGTTTTCAGAAGTAATATGGACCATTGGATCAAAGTACAGACTAGAGGAAGAGCACGCAGGAGGAGAACATATATCATCCATTAGATCTGGGTGTGTGGATCATGAGATGTCAGATCCAGGTAAGTAGTGCATTTTTTAATCCTAGAAGTCCTTTGGAATTTGGAGGTCTGGAGGTTTTTCATACTCAAGTGCAGCAGGGACGAGACTCCCGAAGTCCCAAAGTCTGAAGTGAATTGTGACCGTCCATTAGCAAGGACATGTTTCGGAAGGCTGCAGACAGTTAGGATGACCGAAAGTCTGGGAGATAAGAGGTGTGGAGCATTCAATCCACCTAAAGCTAGGAAGAGCATAGTGAATCTGGATCATTCATAGGAGAGGAAGTGTGTCAATAGATCCCATGGTCCGGAAGCTCTGAACAGGGAAGTGAATCCTGATCGTTGGTGCATGAGACACGTGTCAGCATATCTAGAGGACTGGAGGTATAGAACTTTGAAGGAATTGGATTGAGGTGAGTCGAGAACTCCCGAAGAGTTAGTAGTCAAAGTTAATCTTGATCGTTGATTGAGAAAGGACACATGGAGCACATATCTGAACTTCGTTAGTTTAGGGTTCAAAGGAAGAAGGGTGTAGAGTCATGAGGACTCCTAGAGGCCCGAAGTCCAGGGTCCATCCCAATCGTCCATTGGAGGAGGATACGTGGCAGCATATCCTACAGTTTGGAGACTTGGAACTCCGGAGGTTTGAATGGGTTAGCATAATGAAACTCCCAAGGTCTAGAGTCTTGGATAATATCCTATCTGTTGATCGGAGTGGACACGTGGCGAGCGATTAGACCCTCCATTAATTCAATGTTTGAAGGTATCGTAAGCAGCAGATAGCCAGGACTCTCAAATCCAGGAGTCCCGAAGAGGATCAGGGTCGTTGATTTCAGTCGATGTGTGGTGCTATATCTAGAGGTTCGGGGGGTTCGTTACTATGAAGGATTGAGTGTGTTAGCAGTTGGGAACTCCTGAAGGTCGGAGTCCCAAAGAATATCTAAGTCCTTGAATGTTGAGGAGTTGGAGGGTCATCGATTTAACCCCTTTGTGATTTCTCCAGTTTGACACTCTAGGGGATTGAAGGTGTTGTGTTTTTCGAAATCTCCTAAGTCATATCTACCAATTCGGTGTTCGGCACTTCGCAGGTTTGAATAATTGGAGCAGGGGGAACGGTCAAAGCCTAAATTCCTGAAGTCCTCTGTGAGCCATAAATATTGGCGAAAAGTGGGAGTCGGCGATCCCGTAGGTGTTTGACAGTTCGCCCGTTCATGAACTCATAGGAATTGGAAAGTGTGGTGTTGAAACTCTCGGAGCCCGAAGTGCCTAGAGTTCATATTTTGGCTGGGAAAAAAGGGGACACTGCTGAATTTTGTTGAAAATGAGAGTTTGGGTCACGGTTTCAGCCCGAAGCCACATGATGGATCCTCACTAGTTGTTTTGAGGCACGAGGAAGGAAAAAGTACCTGTGTAATATTTTGGGGGCTCAGCAGGGGGGCCAAGAGCTGATCCAGCTCCAAATTTGAACAATCCTAGACTAGGAGGTCGTGCGGGCCCCAGGAGTGGGAGGGGGTCTACATCAAACACTCATATACTTTATCCATATCCCTCTACCTTACCTCTATATCACTTCGATTGCATCCATTTTTATTTCCCTTTATATATACTCCTACCTTATATTCACATGATACACTCTTATGCCACATTGCCTTAGCATCTAAATCCTAATTGTTTACCCATGTGGCATATTACCCATACCATGCTCTATCATGATTATCCATGAACCTATATCTTATCGACCATATGATGTCATTTATATACCTACGCTTGTCTTCATGTCTTAAGGACTGCTCATTACATGATTATCTAATAAATCCTCCAGCTGCATGTATAATTGTCCCCCTGTCTTATAAACAATCCCAACACTTCTATCATTATCCACGAACATGCATAAAGTTGACTCTTGATTTTAATATTGAGACACATTTGGAATCACTGAAGGGATTCCAAATGAGTTATATCCATATCGTTCCAAAACCAAATTGTGTATACCCTTGAAACCACTGATCAATTCCAATAACTTGACCATCTGGTTGTGCCTGTCAAAGTTCAAGAGTATAGAATCAGGGTTTCTCTTTCTATGGTAATGATGGTGGTTGAATTTTATTATCCAACAACAATGCATGCTTTATAATCCTTGCCAGAATACAATGCATGTAAAGCAATGTTTAGGACAATTGATGGCATTATTTCTTTAACAAGTTTCAAGGTTTTGACGATCAAGTTTCGCTTCAGTTTGCAAGAGGTTTTAATGGATGAGGTGCCCAATTAAGTGATCCATTCATGGAATTTTTAAGAATACAATAGCTCAGGTCACAGTTCTTCCTAGGGAAGGAGAAAAATGGCTCAAAAACACATTAGTAAAACACCAAGATTGTAACTTATTCCTGAAGGAAGAATTTCAGGAAGTTGATTGGTCTAAAGGGATAGCTTGCGAAGGGATCAAGGATGAATGAAAAAAAAAAACCTAGTGGTTCTTCATAAGTATTTAATACGAGAAGATAGGACTATATGGTCAAAATAGCACATATGGGCGACTTTCTAAGTCGAGATTTATTCAGTCAACAGCATAATGAAGACCTTGGAACTAAGGGTTTCCTATTTTGGGGACGCAAAAGGAAATTAAGAAAAATAGAAGAGACTTCATCAAAAGAACATGTAGCTCAAAGAATAAACAGTAGTATGGCACGGTAACAAAAGGTATGTGTTGACCAGAATTTGGTTCCTTCTCCTCTACAACATATGATCAAAAAATCTACATTTGTCTTATAATTTGAAAAGGAAAGTACAAAAGAACCCTCAGATGTTTGTATAGCCCCAAAGAAGATGAAAATAACTAAGCATTCAAATCCTCAAAGTTTTGTATCATTTGCATCTCAATATGGCAATAAAACATCAGAAGGATTAGCCTCTTGAATTTCTATGAATCATACAGCCTTTTTCAAATTATAAAAAGGGGAAATAAGAAATTGAAAGAGGAGTTACAATAATATGCTATATTAGACAAGTTTGTCAAAGAGGAGAAAGAGAAATTCAAATGCAGAGTGCAAAGCTCCGGGATGAAATGCATGCCCCCAATAAGAAATTATACCAGTAGGCCAAGAAGTAATACAAGAAATATCAGGTGCTTAATGTGGGAAATATGTCTCTAAAGCGCAAACTTACTAAAATGAGAAACAGGGTAGGGGGGATTTGAACATTTTTGTAAATGTTGCGGGGCCTTGTTGAAAAACTATGGAATCTATTATATTTTTTGAAGATTTGAGGATGGATGTTTTTTGCATGAGTACATGCAAATATATTAGTGTGGGGGAATGTATGCCATGACATACTTATACCACCTCAGGTTGCTACTTCATTTTGAATCTAATATTCAACTAAATTTTTTCTTACTATTTGTGGAAAAGTCTTTGTAAAATGGTCAAGCAAGTCAAATGAAATCCTAAAAATCCTCACATAAGTCTTTAACACCATAGTTTATTTAGAATTTTTATTGTGGATGATAAATGACAATTGGGTTGACTCCCTAGGTTAGCATGGGTTCAATCAATAAAGTGTTGAAATTGTTACAAGAAATCAAGGAGAACAAACTATTAATCTCTCATTCAAATAAGTCGTGAAAAAATGACTGTGTAAAGAGTACATCAGCAATAAAATCTGTCATTAACATCTATTGCCTAAAGGATTACTAGAGGCGTGGTGAAGAAAATTAAACCACACAATGATTAGATCTCAGTTTGTGTTCCTCACCAACATATAATAAAGAAAGTATCCATTGACTTAGAGCTTGAGCAAGGAGACATAAGAGAAGTTTTTGATATCTTTCAAACCTTCAAAAAAATGAGGACTAAGTATGATCCATTATTATTTGAAGTCCATGAGGATGGAAATTTTTTCATATATGGACTGCCTATTAGTTCACAAATTTATTTTCGGAGGGAGAGGATGAATTCTTACTATTTTGGGAATATACTTTCAATCCCACCAGTTTTTTCTTCTAGTTCTTTAGAAAAGCAAGATCATTTATCAGATTCTTGAAATATTTCTCAATTCAACTCACAAAAACTATCTGGACAAGCATATAATAGAAATACTTTTATTATGTAGCCCCTACCTCTAAAAGCCTCCCAAGACATTTTGAGATTAATGAAATTAGTTAAATTGCCTACCTATTTCATTTGGCATGAGGACATGCCAATCCCAAAGCATGGGGGGGATGTTGGACTCTCATTTTTCCATGATTTAATAATTATTTTTCCCACTACCATCATGCTTTATAACTAAACATGGCCCTATTATTATAGATTTCCATGCTTTTAAGATCAAAACCCACTCAACAAGAACTTGGAGGTAATTGTTGCTCATTTTATCATATTTCCTAAGTTCTTAGTGAATTAAAATGAGTTTTTAAACTAGCATTGCTAATGATGAATTTATCAATTTACTTCATGTACCCCTAGTGCAGTTTTGATACCTAAGTTTGGTTGTTATCATATGTGTGTGCGCTCAAATGGAAAACGACCACCTGGGTTTTGAAGATCTACATGCTAGCATGGTGTGTGTCCAATGGTTCATGCTGAGGTCGCACATGGAATTGTCCAACCGTGATCAAGGGTTTTTAGTCAAAAACATGTGCCAAATTAGTTGTAGTCAACTTTAGATGATATTTCCAAGAAAAGGAAGAAGGATCTGACAATTCTAGAACATGGATTTTGTGTCGAATGGTCTGAATTGAGTCAACTATGGGAGAATTTCTAAAATATGGCACGATTATGAAGATATGGAGATTTTTGTAATCTAGGTTTATCCAGATTTGTGTTGTGGACCATTTTTAATATGTTGAACTAATTACAGTTCAGATCTTTGGTTATGGAAGGCTCCACGAATAGCATGTGACATCAAGACATGATTTGGTTCATTCTTGTAATTACTAAGTATGTTAATATGGTTGTATCAAATTTAAGGTAGTTTGATTCATTGAGATCGTGGCTGTTATTGAAACTCCGGTATGTGCAATTGAAGGATCTCCATCATCTTTGTGTATAGAGGCCTTCCTATATAACAATATGCTCAGTAATCTATTGAAAACGGAAAAAATTACGGTAATGTCTTATTAAAGCTATGGTTATCATCATGATTTGTTGTTCATTTTCATTTGCAACACGATTGTATGGATTGAGACGCATGTTGTAACTTGGATACTCTATTTTTAATACAAAACATCACTTTTTGATCAATGGTGTTCTCCTAATATCCTTACTATAAGTTTTTAAGATCGCTACCAGATGGAAAGGGCCCACCATATGGGATGTGTAGTTGGTTTGTATTTTGATTAGATAACTTAATATTTTTGCTTTGATTATATCCCATAAAGTTAGAGTACGAATTGCAAATCTAAGTATAAGGTTCCTGGTTTATAATATGAATCCTTTTATGGGTAATTTAGTATGTAGCTTGTTTTGTAATATGCAGTTTGTTTTGTCTCTGGAGATAATCACATTAACCATTTATTACTTATAAGTGAACAAGTGTTTGAATTTATATGGTTTTTTGTTTCATTAATTGCATTTCCTTTTTGTCAATACAAATTTACAGAGTTGTGGTTTTATTACAGTTATTGGTTTTCTCAAAGAATTGATTCAATCACTAATACGAAATACAAGAAGACCCATAAGGAGAAAGAGTGTATTTTGCACCCTTCTATGAGAACATATCTTGAGAGACTGGTAATTGTTTCCATTAGGATTTTTATCACTTTGTCATGAGAAAATGAATATGTTAAAATGAATATGTTAAAATGAATAATGAGATCTAGTCTTAGTCACATTAGCATGTATAATAAATATCCAGATGCAAAAGTGAAATACTACCATATATAGACTTATCATACTTAATATATCAATTGTGAATGCAAGTGTAAAAGAGTTATTGTCGATTGAGGGTGTTCCATGGATTTTACTCTTGAGCTAGAAAATTCACTATTAGATCAGTAACTCACACAAGAGGCTTTGAGTAACCTTTTTTTTTACTGATTCAAATGTTAGCTTGGGTAAAACTCCATTTTTTTCTTTTATATTTATATAACATATTATATTTAGTTGTGCACAGTAACTAGAAATATATTTTATTCAAATCTAACCTCGCATATGGTAGCATCAACACTTGAATTAGTAAGTGAAAGATTGCATCTTGAGCCTTGGAAGGGGATTTCAAACAGAGAAATATTCATTGGCCTTGGAATTTGAATTGAATATGAAAATTTTGATTTTTTTGTTGTATATACAGTTTAAACACCCATTGACGGGTAATTGAGAAGAGAACAGATCATAGATATGTTCATGCATAGGTTAGTGATCTGGACATGACATAGAAATACATTGATTTATGCTCATGCTTAAGAGTATTCCTATGGACAAAGTGAAGATCTCTAAGATTTCTTTCTCATTATATTCTTTGTGTTTTGATTGGATTGTTGTTTAAGATTGGATTGCAGTGTGATTTGTTTGTCTCTTAAGAAGTTAGAATAGTTTTTACTTCCATCTTTTACCTACACATATTATGTATATAGCTCACAGTTTTACGAAATAGATTGACAAGTAAAGGGTTTATTAATGACAATTAATTGACCCAACATGGACCTGCTACAGTCTCGAAGAGGAATACCCCCAATTTTTTGTCAATTTTGAAGAAAATAGAAGCTAAAAATGCAAGACTCTATTTTTGGGCAGCTAGAGTTCCGGAAAAACATCTCGGAATTATTGGTTACCTACGTTGATAGACCTAATAAAGCAATGGTGCAGCCCAATGGAATAAGGGCAGTGAAGTGGACGCATTCCTTGGGTCAATAGGTTGAGAAGAACGAGATATTATGAATGGAACTAATGTTGGAGTTGTGAAATTACAAAAAAAAAAAATTCTAAATATTGTGATGTAAATTTGTATATGTATTTTGGCATGGTGTTGTGCATATAGGATGGTGCACAATTGTAAGGGAGGGAGAATGTAACATCTCCGCTATAATCCCCACTTTAATTAATGCATAATGTAGATATGAATGTTGTTATGGCCAAATGATGTAATATGTGAAAAGTGTTTATGATCTTTAATAAATAAAATGTATTTATAGTTGTTAAAGGACATGGATAGAGATGAGAGATAAGTTTTACACAAGAGAAGGAAGTGTCTAAGAGGGTTCCAAGGGGGGGATTATTTATGAGTTTTAATCCAAACCCATTTTCTGAATTTCATTATCATTTGGGACAACCTTTTATATTTTTTTGGTTGAGTGTATGAGAGCCCAATCATTGGATACCTTTAAGAGGGTAGGTGTATAAAGTTGCATCCCATAGTTATTGGGGAGAATGTTGTTGAAGTACAATTAACATTGGCCAAAGTGAGCAGTCAACTGTCTTGGGAAAATAAAGGAGATTTGTGTGGGAAGAACATGCATTTTTCACAGGAATGTTTTTAGGCATGAACAACAAGGACGTAACATGGATAAAGAAGGTTGGGATAATTCTAGAGAATGATGGGGCGTTTAGAGCTGAAACTGAAGAACCAAGTTGTTATGCCTAAAGAGTGAACTCCTACACGAGTTGCACTGCAACAATAAGTGATTTTTTTTGTGTTTTTTTTTATCAGAAGAAAAAAAAATTATATTCATAGGAGAATATGCATGTTGCAGTCTTTCATGTCAAGCCTCTATAGGATTTCTTTAGGATCTATACAACTTAGAAATATTTCTACTTCAAAATAGGCCTTTAAAGGATTTTTTCAAAAACTTCTACAAGTTGTTCAAACTGTCTAAAAACATATACAGCCTTACAATAACCAAAAAAGAAAAACTTCTTGAAAGATGAAACTCCATTACTTCGATTTATATTCCTTCAAAGAACTCATAAAAAACAAAATCTCATTTATGCATATGCAATGCTTCCTTTGAGATTTTGAATGCCTTTGTTTTAAGTTCCCTCAGAATGTGCTTGAAGGATAGCCACTCAAAGTCTCTGAAATTAAGATTGATGTCTCTTAGCAAAGAAGTCAACCTCGGATTTTGAATATTATCGATATCCCTTGCCCAATCGATTACCAACTTGGAGTCGTCGAAAACCTGTAGCTTTGACAAGTTTTTTTCTTTTGCAGTTTCCAGGAGGGTCCAAAGTGCTATAAGTTCTGCTCTTTTATTTGTTCCACCCCCTAGTGCATATCTGATGTGAATAAACATGTCGCATATACATAGGATGTGATAAATATAAAACATATCATATACACATCTAAATAAACATGTCATATATACATCTCAAGTTAAATATAAAACAATCAATATATATGTCAATATGGTATTGTTTGACATATATATTGATTGTTTTATATTCAACTTGAGATGTATATATGACATGTTTATTGCAAATTTTGTTGAGATGTATGTTTGACATGTATATTCATATGTATATCACTCATGTATATTATGTTTTTCATATAATGTTTTGGTTGTGGTTGTTTGATTTATAAAATGTATTATGAGTATGCTAATGATTTCTTTGTTTTTAAATTAAATTTGAGATGTATCACTCATTTAAATTTACAGTTTCCATATAATGTTTAACTTTACTTTTTTGAAATCATTTAATTTGGATTGTGCTTGCAAAAAGTTATAACCATTAATGTCATGTAATGTTTAACTCTTCTTCAAGGTGAATTGTTCGTTGTCATACAATATGTTGATTAAATGTGTTTAGAAACAAAAATACTTAAATATGATGAGTGAAATGATTGTAATTTGAATATTTATGTATTTTTCATATATTATAATAATAACATTATAATACAATCATTCACTAATAACAATGATGATGGTGTAATAATAATGTTATTTTTTTAATTTTTATTATTCAAAGATTACAAGAGAAAGTTATAATATAATTGTTTACTAAAATCAAAATTATTATATTTTATAATATTTAATGTTTCCAAAGATTTTATTAATTTGTATTATCCAACTATTATAATATATGAAATTTATTCAATTAAATTTAAAATACTAAATATAAAGAATAATAATACATTTTAATGATCTATACACTTTCGATGAAATGGTTTCACAATTTTTTATTTTAATACTAACTTTATGAATCTTCTATTAAAAAAAATATCACCAAACATTTTATAATTAGTATTTTAATAATTAGTAAAATTGACAAAGGTTTCTATACTTTTAGATAAGTATGGATCATTAAACTTTTCCTTAATTTTGACTAGGCTCTAGAAAAAACTTCAAGGAGAATGTTAAAAGAATGATTAATATAAGTTTATATGATTGTAAAACTAAAGGATGGATAGGTGAAGGCAATGATAGTTGCACTAGTTAAGGTTGGGAATGCCATCAAATTTGGTAATTCCAACACTAAAAGTGTGATTCCAGAACTCATAGATGTTGCATGAA
>SNQJ01S0182169.1:19181-30071 GCA_010110895.2 Picea sitchensis | reverse complement strand
AGCTAGAGTTTTAGACAAACTCTCGGCCATGCATGGCTGGGAGTTCCAGTTAGCTGACCCAAAGCTTTTCGTCCCGGTGGAAACTTTCCTGATTTTTTTCTTTGTTAGGTAAACGTGGGTTGTAGTGGGCCATCTAGCATTCCAATGCATGCAGTAGAAGGCCAGCAAGTGTTCCAACGCGCCCAGTGATAGGTTAGGGCGCGGGTTGCTTAATTTAAGTGGTTTTTCAAGGTTTTATTCAGCATGGCTTTGGCAAGGAAGAGACATGAGTTGGCCTAATGCCAGGTAAACCTGTGTGGTGCATTTTAGGGTTATAACACCTACATATTATAATTTGAATGCACTAATAACACTGCTTAATATGAAGCTTTAGTCCAAGGACCAAAGAAATCCATTGACTTAAACATCAAGGAATTGAAGTTTTTTGGAGACTCTAAAATTATCATTAGGAAAAAGAAGAATACTATCCATTGCAATTCACCTCACTTAAGAAATTAACATCAAGAGGTGCACAGACTAATAAACAATTTTGAGGCCTTCAACATTATTGTTCTTCCCAGGATGAAAAATACCCTTATGGATGCTCTAGCCTCAAGATTATCTCCTTTAGAAGACTATGAAGCCTCAAGGTTTTCATTAGAATTTCTCTACAAACCGTCAGTACCTAACAACATTTCTAAATGGAAAGTCTTTGAAGGGGATGAACAGATTGTATATTTCCTAACTAATCAGGACAATTTTAAGGATTTGTCCATTGATGATGAAATATTCCAAGAAATACTCACAGAATAAAATCTCCACAAACAAAAGAAGGGATTAGATCACTCTTATGACAAACCAAAGTTTCACATGATACCAAAAGGAGTGGCCAATATGGAGAACCTTTTCAATCTAAGGGAAAGATTTAGAGGGACAAAGAATGAAAAAACAAGCAGCTCATGTCCCATATACGAAAACATAAACATAAGAACCCCAAGAATGTCAATTTGGGGAAGACTATGTGAAAAGAAGACATGAAACCTTATCTCAAACTGTTTAAATAATATCAAGATGTCTTTGCTTGGTCGTACCGAGAATTGAAAACTCATGATACTGTCATTATCCAACAAACAATCCCATTAAATTATGGAGTAAAACCCTTCCAAAAAAATCTTAGGAAGTACCACCCATCTCTGGAACCTATGATGTTTCAAGAGATTAAGAAATTATTAGATGTCAATATTATCTTTCAATTAAGTCACTATGCCTGGGTATAAAATCAAGTACTTGTCAGAAATAAGTCTAGGGAGATTCATTTGTGTGTGGATTTCAAAAACGTTAACACAACATCCGAAAAAGATAACTACCCATTCCTACCCATGGAACAACTCCTACAGACAGTATCACGCTCTTAAATTTTTCCCTCCTATACGATTTCTCAGGATATAACCAAGTCCTAGTTTCAGAAGATGATGGATTAAAAAATACCTTATAGACCAAGTGGGGAACCTTTTCTTATAAACACATTCCCTTTGGGTTGATTAGCGCAGGACCAAGATTCCATAGGGCCATGGACGTAGTTTTTCGGGGATTGATTAACAAGTGTGTGGTAGTCTATTTAGATGATGTAACAATATACTCAAAAAACAAGGAAGACCACATTCAACATTTGACTCAGATATTTGAAAGGTGTAGGAAATATGGAATACCTTTGAACCCTAAGAAAACCATCCTTGGTGTAGAAGAAGGAAAATTGTTAGGTCATATCATATCTCAAGGAGGAATTATCATCGACCCTGAGCGGATAAAAGAGATAGCTCAACTCCCCTTACCGCACAATAAAAAGGCCATGCAATCCTTCTTTGGTAAAATCAACTTTGTGAGAAAAATTACTCCTAGCTTTGCTTAAACTGTTAAACCTTTACAAAAAAATATCCACAAATATGTAGAGTTTAAATGGGATGAAGAAAGGAAAGGATCTTTCAACAACATCAAAACTGCAATATCCCAAGCACGAGTGGTACGATGCCCTGATTTCAACAAAGATTTTTTTCCTTTATACCTTTTCTTCTAACCAATCCTTGGGTGTAGTACTTGCCCAAAAGGATGATGGAAACAATTAGGCACTTGTATCATTTATGAGCACTAACCTTCAAGGATATGAACTGAACTATCTGGCTATAGACAAACAGGCTTACGCAATTTATAAACCGGTCAAACATTTCAGATCCTATATCCTAAAAAATCACACTAAATTCATAGTACCTCACCCCATAGTCAGATATTTGTTCACCCAACAAGAAATGGGAGAAAGAAGGGGAAATTGGATGGCAGTTGTTCAGGAATTTGATTTAGACATAAAACATGCCAAAATAGTCAAGGGTCAAGGATTGTGTAAACTGACTTCTGAGGCACAAGATCTGATCAACGTAGAAGACTCCAGTTGGGAAAATGGTTTTTCATTATGGTGCAGCGAAACCTTATATGTTCCTCCCGGGAAAGCATCCTGGTACATAAACCTGTCTTATCTCCTACATCATGGAAGTTGTCCAGAAAAACTAAACCCTAGAGAAAGGAGAGATCTCAAATTAAAGTCCATTCAATATTGCCTCATAAATTCTATGCTTTTCCACATAAACTATGATGGAGTACTCCTCATATGTCTTGAACATGGTGATGCAGAAAAGGTACTAAGAAAACTCCACGATGGACCAACAAGTGGACATTTTGCAGGAGAAAGCATGGCTCACAAAAGATTAAGGACTGGGTATTATTGGCCTACTTTGTTCAGGGATGCTCATGAATATGCCATGAAATGTAAATCTTGTCAAGTAAGCAATTCATAGATTATTTTAGGGGCTAAATTTCGCGAATGGGATAATTTTCCATGGTTTTTCCCAAAAAAAGATTCGCCATTTTCCATTTTTTCTAAAAATGATTCGCCTAAATTCCATAGAATAAAATTATTTTACCTTAAAAATCGCCAAAATTTTATAGAAATTATATAAAATCCTTAGAATTTTGAATATTTTTAAAAAACTATCACTAAAAATTTTACATTTTCCATATTAAGGACTAATAAGATTATCCCATGTTTCTACATTTTAATATAAATTTACATCCTTAAAATCATCCCTGGTACTAAGCATCAGTAGGGAAAACAAGGCATCCATTCCACTCGAGTCGGTGACCATATCCAGACCATTCGAGCAATGGGGAATAGACGTCATAGGATAAATTACTCCCAATTCTTCGAAACAACATAAATATATCTTGACTGCTACAGATTATTTCACGAGATGGACGAAGGCTATCCCTCTCATCCACGTTAATGAAAAGGTAGTGATCCAATTTTTAGAACAACAACTAATAACAAGGTTTGGGATGCCCTGTGTCCTTGGTTTTTACAATGTTTCCTACTTTTCTTCCACACACTTGACATAATTATCCCTTGATAAGGGGATCATAATAAGATATTCTGCTAACTACTATCTGCAAGAGAATGGAGTAGAAGAGTCAAATAATAAAAACGTTGTGAAAATTTAAAAAAACAGTTGTTGAAAATCATAGGAATTGGCATAATTTGCTTCATAATTACCTATGGGCCGACAGAGTAATGCCTAAATAAGCCATAGGAAACTCTCTGTACTTTCTGGTATATGGGAAAGAATCCATTCTTCCAAATGGATTATATCTTCCATATTTACAACTTTCTCAGGCATCAAGAGGTCAGCCCTCATCCTCTCTACAAAAAAGGATTGATACCCTTCTCATGTTATATGAAGAAAGAGAAAATGCTAAAGTTAAGTTCACCACTTATCAGCTGGTAGTTAAAATACGTTTCAACAAACATAAGGCCAAAGAAAAACATTTTGAGGTAGGAGACCTAGTTTTGAAGTGGGATAAATAAAACGAGTCCAAAGGAAAACACTCAAAGTTCCAAAATCTATGGCTCGGACCTTTTCAGGTGGCCGAGAGGACCGGGGGAGGCACATACCAGTTGCAGTGTCTGAGGGGGGAATCCGACACCCTCCCAGTGCATGGCCATGCCTTGACACAATATGTATATGTGTGTATGTGTGTGTGTGTGTGTGTCTTTTGATGCTTTGTTTGAGTTTCGTTTCTTTTTTAGCATACATTTTTATTAGGATGAGTGTGTGGGTTTAAGGAAGATCGTCTTTGAACTCCTTTTTATTTCTTTATTTTGCTTGTTATTTCCCTTTAATTGAGTTTTGTTTCATAAAGAAATGGTTGACTTTAATAAATACGGTGAAGCAGACTCTTCTTTTGACCTACACTTACATGCAAAATAGAGACGTTGGGAAAACACAAATTTTCAAAATCATATTTGTCTTTGTAAGAATACTACCTGGGGAAGCAATGAAATATCTTCCTAGTGGCCTAGTAGAGCTAAAGGGAAAGATGGCTAGATGGAAAGAATCACATGTACCTGTGGATAGAGCTGGGGAAAGCTCCATATTAACAGTTTCACCTTGTCAAAAACAAATACACTCCTCTCTGACTCACTCTTGGTATTTATGCCAGAAAATGATGATCCATAAAAAGAGTGCAAGATCCGAGAGGGTATGCAGATAACTCCGTCGGGGCTATGGACTCTTGCTAGCAGTGGACCAAGGTATGTGATGTCGGCGTGAATCTTTTCAGGCTATGGACGCTCATTGGAAATAGAGAAACACCATAAGGAAGGAATGATATCTAAATGGCCTCACGCGAATGAACGCCATACTCGACTCTTGTCTAGAAAGGACATGGATTGTGGTTAAAAGGAAAGGGGGTGGAAAACCTAAAACCCATAGGAAGATCCAGATTTTTGAACCCAAGAACTTGTGTACACATTGATAGAAAAGTTTATGTTGAAAAGGAATAGAATAAATCTAGATGGTTTCTAAACCAATTTGTACAGGCTAAGCATGAGGGAAGGAGCAGAGATTCTTTTTTCGCCCAGAGAATCACCATTTGTTGAGCACTCAACACACCCTAAAAAGTTTTGTGATTTTTTTCTTTTGGTTAGCACTTTGTCTTTTTTGAATAGATTCAGTTGTGTAGGGGTCAATGGTTTTTATCTATTGTTATGTTTTATTATCAATCACACTCGGTTTGGTTTGGAGTTTTTGAACATATTGAATTTTTTTTTCTCAATAAACTTGGCATTTAGACTAAGTGTACACAACTTAAAATTTGAGCCACATGCCCATCATCGGCATCAACAAAATATGAACCAGAAAATGTCCACATAAAAATGATAATCACCGATCGTCGAACACTGATGTATCGTCGGCATCGGAAAAATGGGAGAAAGAGCGCGCCAATCATTGATTCTGGCCTGCGAAAGTGTTTTTTCTAAAATCATCGATGTATCATCGACATCGGTGAAATCCGAAAGGTAAACCATCAACATAGGAAACAAAAATAATCGATCATTGATCGATGATATATCATCGGCATCGGTGAATAAGGAGAAATGGAACGGTAACATATGTAAAAAACTAAAATGATTGACGCCGAAAATAAACGTTGCTCACACCCAAGGGGTCAAATCAATCGCCACGTGTTTTTTTTGCATGAACAATCTGTATTTCTCAGGTATTACCCATGTCATATTTTGATGTCCCCTGTGTCATATCTATAATTCCACATCAGCACCTCCATGTCATCACTGTACGACGGTTTGGATCGGCATCATAACTTTTCCTTAGGGGGACCAACGAAACAATATTAAATATAATATGTCGACGTTGATGCACTTGTCAACTACTCGCTGATTGCTAGGACACTGAATTTTCTATTTTGGTTATAATGTCTATCCGCCGATGACCCTAGCCAATTTTCAATCCTACTTATCCCTGATACCGATCATACTAGTTTCATTGGAGTGTGAAGAACGCTAGGGTAATTTGAGAAGACACCTATAGCTAAGTAAGGTACGATGTATGTGATTTGTTAAAAAAAATTAGAGCTTCACGTAACTAACAACACAACGTCGTGCACCAAACTTCGAAATTTGAATTTGCCGATGAACATTAAAATAACACGCTCCTTCGCCGCCATCCTCCATTGCATTTAATCCCAAGCATGGTGTGGATTCTATTATAGATTGTATAGATAATATCTATACTCCTGAATTTAAGACTTGATGCGACAAGGTAAGTATGTTTTAAATTTATGAGATTTATTCCCAAGCGTGGTGTTCCTCTAGGTTTCACAAATCGTTGATCTCTGGAGTAGACAAAAGAGAAAGAGAGAGAATCGGAGAGGTAATAGGTCATTGTGCCACTTCAATTACCAGTAATCTGAGGTCATTTCCTGCGAGGAAGAGGTAAGCATGGTCTTTATTGATTACATTTGATATTTTTTCGAATAACACTTGTCACAGTTGCCTTGCAGCTTATTATTTTTTTTTTTGTGCAGGAAGATTCCTCCGAGAAAGCCGACGACCATACACTTACCAAGAATGCCCAAGATGAAAGAATTGGAGATCGTTGAAAGGTCGACGTCGGTTTCTACAAGAGAACTTGATTTCATTTCAAAAACATAATCGGTCATCCAAACTTCCACTAAGAAAAAATTCACCTAGCCTCTAATGTTCAGGGACACAGAGGAGAGAACCAAATCTAAAGTAATGCTCCCACACAAGGGAGATATTTTAAAACTAATCAGGAAGATAACCCGTAGTTTACAACTCATAAGGACCCGGATGTTAGGATATTGGATGATCAGGCTTTCCCAAACATTAGGCGATCATATCTACATATGGTGGCTTGTCGAACCCCATTTTTTCCCTCCATCGAAACCCTAATATGGATGATTGACCACATAGACGCGATAAAATGCATAGTCAATAATGAGGAGGGAGAATATGTTGGTGTCTTTCTCCCAATAGATGTCCAAAAATACTACAAGCTCATAGACCCAAAGGAGAGACTAAATACATAATTTGTGGTCATATTTTATGAGTTCCATGACACCAACAGGTTACTAGCCTCATGGTGGAAATATGATAAGAAGTTAACCAATAGGAGAAATGAATGGTATAGAACGGTAAACCACAGGGAGCCTTATATGTATTTAATGGCTCTACTTTTATGATTTAATTTGGAAAAACATTGCTCTAAGTTTTTAGAAGCATGGATGCCCTTGGAATATACCGTGGAAATATTTGGGAGCCTTTTCAATAGGGGAGCCATGATTTCCAAACAACTGACCACCAACATCCTACAGGCCCAGACACAAAAGGATGGAGAAACACCAATGTTCCACATGTAATCGTACCTGTTGGATGTAATCTGCGCAAGAAATGTTTTCACAGATATGAATTTAAGTTGGCATGTTGTTGAGTTACCCATACATGTTTATTTCAACATTCCATGGGAAAATAGGTACAAAATGTTTTACGCCCTTATATGTGATGAGTTCATAGCCCGAGTTCACTTAATTATATTTAGAAAACAATTCCCAAGGCTTTCAGAGGCAGCCAAAAGGATGGTTTTCAAAGTGGGCCACTAGTATTTTGAAGAAACAAGAACTTATATCAGAGTGTTCGAAGCTATTGGCACGCCACACCTACTCCCCATTCATGTATCAGACCATCTCATTTTGGGAGAAATTTGTTATCATACCATTCTACAAGGCTATACTACCTCTTTGGTAAAGGATAATAAGAGGGATTTCATACCCTATGGTTTTCATATCAAGTTTTACATGGTAAAAAACACTACACAGGAAAAATAAGATGGATTGAATCAACTTGAGTATCGGTTCCCCACATGTCATTTTTGTAAGCATGATCCAAAAGGCCTGGTACTCTAGAATGCATCACATGTGTCTTCATGTTGGCCATATGCATCTTCAAAGATGATATCTTCACCGAGGGAGCCCAGGACTGGGAAGAAGTGATCCATAGAAGGGATAACCCTAACATGACCAAATTCAAAGAAATTACTATGGATGAGAAAGTGGAGACAATAGATAAAATAGCTCAAGAATCCCTCAGGGTAAGATAAGAAAACAGAGTAGTAGAAGCAACAGAATCACAAAAGAGGGTGATATTGTTACTAGAAGAAGTTTAAAGAGATATGCAAAGATTAGGGGAAGATCCCCCACTTAACCCTTGAGTATTACCCTGACTGATACAAGTAATCACGAGGAAGAGATAAATGGATAAGAGACAATTCCACCAGGAGAGACCACTGATAAAGAAAACCCCAACCCTATGTCACCACAAGAAGGATCATCGGTGACTACTACATCTCACCTAAGGTCAACAAGAACATCAAGTGTGACAAGTATGCCTACTGTCCTCATAGATTTAATCACATTATATGACGATGAGGAAGAGTCAGAGCCCTCTCACATAAGTCCAATGCTAATCACATAGGAGAAGGAACAAGGGGAAATATCTACTCCATTTTTCAATGCTGTGACTCAAAATCCTAAAGAAGGCGACCTGGTAGATAGGAGCACTCTTGACACTATACTTCTCAATCAATTGGGAACACAACCTCATAATGAAACCTCCAAGAATGACTTGGATGCTTGTGAACAAGAATAAGGAATGGGGCAGCCAAAAATTGAGATCTCAATGAATGAACCCCCAACTAATGTTGACCCTTCACCTACTTCCCCATATAGGACCAAGACTTCGTCAGTTGACGAGGACCAGTAGGAGGCCAAGTTGTCAGAACATACATGGATTTCCCCTACTAGGGAATTAAGAAAACCTACCATGGAACACCTCTACACAGCGGAAATCCTACGAAATACTCTATCATTAGGAGATGAACAGATTCCTAAACCAATAGACAAAGTCATCGATATACAAGTGATTTCTTATGATAGGAAAATAAAGGTTCTGATGAGAAGAATAGTCAAGAAAAGGAAGATCATGCTTGATATCACACTTCTCATGTCCACATAGGAGAAGTTGTTTGACATAGAAAATGATAAGATGACTGAGCTAATCAGATCAGGGATGGCCATAATCGATGCCACTTTAGACAAGGAAAAAAGATATCAAAGGCAGGTAGTCACCATGAAGAAAGAACTGGACCATCTGCTACATCAAGTGGAGTATTACCAAAATTTAACACAGGTAGTGGTACTCTTGAAGTGTGATTTCTGAGAAATGTATGTGAAATTCACAAGGGAGAGAGACATCTTCACCACTCACATAGAGGATTTGCAAGAAGATACCCTGATCGGGTTGGTAATATGTAAATACATGCAACGATGGTATGAGAAGACACATCAAGACATAGAATAGATAGACTACATCAACAAAGCACAAAAGGGATGAGATACAGAAGAGCATGCATGGACAGAGAGATCCAATAGATATGAATGTTGATGGACATCAACATCACCCGAATAAGGAAGGAATTTGAACATTGGGTAAGGATGGACCAAGAAACCTGGCGAAAAATGGAGGAGAGATGGGAAGAGTGTTAGAAAAGTTGGTAGAAAATAAATCTGGAAATGAGGAATATCAACTTTCTAGAGTTTGGTCCAACGGAAGATTTCGTTGAATTACATGACATAGTTAAGCGGTGTGAAGAGTAAGATCAGCTATGCTAAATGGATATTTCCCAGGTTTCAATCATGATCTTAGTTCAAGTGAAGAGGTTCATGGAGCCTTTGATTAAATATCTCGCAGTCTTAAAATATTTGAGTGTTAAACTAATCATGTACAAAGAGCGGGCAATTGAGATGAAGGAGGTCCTCTCCACTCCGATGGACCAACATAGGTTCTCATATGAAAATACATGTGAAGATATCTTCTACAGATGGTCAAAATACGAAAGAAACAATCCACTTCAGTGAAATGACCGCATGATCTCAAGAGAAGCAAAAGAGAACAGATATATAAAGTCTGCCACGTGTCATTTTATTGACTTAACACAACTTTAGTAGCTATTTTTAGTTTAGTATTTTTTTATAAGTAATGGGCATCGACCTTGGACACGGGGGTCGATGGTTTTGGAGAGAAAGACTTTTTTCTGGAATATTGTAAGAGAACTATTTATGTGAAAGTTATTTCAATTATGAAGTTATCTTTAGAACCAAATACACTTATTTCATCTCAGGCGTGAATTTGATTGGACCGAAGGGGATTATCTCTAACTTTGAATTCAATATTTGTTGTTGTATTGAGTAAGAGTTGTTGTATCTGTTATTTGAAGTTATCTTATAATGTTGCAACAATTATTTTATTCTAGTTGATGAATAGAAATCTATTGTCTTAACCTGTGATTGATAATAGAGCATTGAAAATTAATTTTCTTGCACTAACTTCTTGTCATGTATATATTTTATTTATGTGACTATTATCTCAGACGATGCTGAATGTTTACTATCCAAAATGGTATTATTTCTAGTTTGAAGTAGTTTAGAATTCTCCATCTGTATGATAAGGTATAAAGATTTTCCTAAAACCCAGCCTTCCCCCAACACATGATTTAACTTCCCTTTTCCATTTAGTTTAAGCTCTATCCTTCTTTTTTTATAAATGTTAGAAAAGAATCAAAAAGAGAATTGTGTAGACTGCAGAAAGGTTTCACAGAAAAGACATATCTATTAATCATTATTAAATCCCATCGATAATTACAGCCAGATCACAAATTTGAATAACCTTACCACTCATTAAACCCTTACGAGTATAATTGGGCCTATTAAGTTGGTTTGGTTCCTACTGTTGAGTTAAAGGGATATCAAACCCCTAAACACATGCGAGGGAATAAAGCTCAATATCAGTCTTAAATCCATATGTGCAATAAGGTAAATGTTATGAAACATTTATTATTGTTGGATCATGTTGTCATTGATGCCAATGGTTTGATTACTTGGGAGATTGTTGGATCATATGTCATTGATGTAAATGGTTTGGTTTGATTGATG
>SNQJ01S0182169.1:0-19171 GCA_010110895.2 Picea sitchensis | reverse complement strand
GTTGAATGCTAATTGATGAGTTTTTGTGCAAGAGGGAAGTTTTGGGGAAAAGAGCCCCACACTCATTCACCCCCCCCTCTAAGTGTGGTAGGTGTGTCCAACAATTATCTCTCTCTCTCTCTCTCTCTCTCTCTCTCTCTCTCTCTCTCTCTCTTGGCCCTCAAACAGTATCAACTCAAATGATAAAAACTCTCAACCTAAGAGTCATATGTCCATGATAATTTTTGAGAATTATGATTTCAAAGTGAGTGAAATGGTGAATTAGAAGAAAAACAAGATACACATACAAGGAACTGTTGAGAATGAATCTTGTAGCTTATGGTAAAAGAATATCGTGCTCATAAATTAATAATTCAACAGTTCTAACAATTGTATACAAATTTGTAACATTCCCAGTATAATCCCCAGTTTAAGTAATGCTTGTGTAGATATAATTTGTGGCTATGGCCAAGCGATGTACATGAAAATTGTATTTCAATGTTTTAATAATAAAAATGTGATGTTAGATGGTAAGGGGAAATGGAAAAGAGATGGGGGATGAATTTATCCACAAGAGGGGGGATTTTCTAGGATAATGGAAAAGAGGGGTCCAAGGGGGAAATACCCATGTATATTAATTTAACCCATTTTCCTATATTTTTTATTGTATGTGAACCTTCCCATTCTTATTGAGTTTTCCCAAATCCAATCACTGAATACATGTAAGAGGGTGGGTGTGAGTGGTCACATCCCAAATTTATTTGGCACATGGGGGTTGAGTACAATCATCTGGGGGAAGAGTGAGTCGAGAAAGGAAATCCAAAGAGAGGAAATTTGTATGGGTTGGGACAACAATTTTAGACATGGATTTTTTGTGGATGGGAAACAAGTAGAGAGAAAAAAAAAAGATCTTGAATTTGGTGCAGCCAAGGAGGGATAATTATGGAGTGTAAGTACATCATAACTGGAGCAGATTGAGATGGATACCCGAAGAGTCCAATTGTCGAGATGGAAGAGTGAACTCCTGTGTGATTTTCACTCAAACAACAAGGGTTGTTGTTGGTTTGTTGATAGTTTTCCTAGCAGTAAGTTTCCTTGAGTTCCCAGCTGAGAGATTCCTAGTTACATGTGCTAGAGAGACCCTGATAAATGAATGGCACATTCCTTGGGATATCCTTGATAAACGGATGGTACATACCTTGGGTTAACATTGATAAATAGATGGTACATCCCTTGGGTTACCCTGATAAACAAATGGTGCATCCCTTTGGTGATCTCTTATAAATGAATGGTGCATTCCTTGGGTTGGGTAGGTCAAGAGGAAGAGAGATGGTGGAAAGATCAGGATAGTTGTAGGAGAATATTAGTTGGATTATGAGCTTATGAGTTGTGAGTGGACTATGAGAGACAACCCTCTTTTGTGGATTACTAGCCTCATCATGTGGGTGATTGGATGTTGATATTTGGAATATTCAGTCTATGGTTGGGTGGAATGTCCATCCCAAACAACTGGTTTCCTGATTCTTGTTTAAAGATAAGTTTTTTATCATGTACTGAGTTATTTACATGTGTTATTGTTGTGCATGAACTATGGATGAATGAGAATGAATTATATGTTGTTGTAATGAAAAATTTAGTTGTATTTCATGTTGATTATTATCATGCTTTAGATGCATCTATTTTACAGTTATAGACTGTAGCTAAATCTGTTATAAATTGTAGTTGTAAGCTATAATAAATCGACTAACAATAAAGGAATTACTTTAGTTACAAGAAGTTTAATTTTTATGTGTATTCTGCATTTAATGTTTCTTAGATGGAAGCTAGGTACGTTACAAATATGGTATTAGAGCTAATAATGAGAGAGTTTTTTGTGACATGACCCATCGTGGGTGGCTAGATACATTACAAAGTGGTATCAGAGCCTAGTTTTCAACGTTGAGCCTAGATGGTCCAAGTTAGCAGAAGGATGAAGCAAAAACTCGAAGAGAATTAATTTTTGGAGTATTCCTGCAACTTGTTTATTTAAGATATGACAGTGAAATTGAGAGAAATTTCATGGGTAATGTTAAGAATTGGGCCTCTTTGGAAAAAATTGAACATAAGAAAATAGGAAAAATTTGGTTATTTTTCTGTGTGATGATGTTAGCATGAGATGGAGGCCACGTGTTAGCTGACATGGTAGAAGAAATACGTGTGTCATCATGGTGGTAGGTACATGTTGGACATGATGAAAATTGACACGTAATGTGGATCCATGTGGCATACCAACTTTCAGTCCCACGAAACTGTAGTAAGATCTTGGAATTTTGTCTAAGTATCAGTCCCACGAAACCGTGGTAAGATCTTGGAATTTTTTCTAAGTATCAGTCCCACAAAATCGCGGAAAGATCTTGGAAATTTGTCTAATTGTCAATCCCATGAAATTGTGGTAAGATATTGGAAATTTGTCTAAGTATCAGTCCCATGAAACCACGGTAAGATATTGGAAATTTTTCTAAGTGTCAGTCCCATGAAACCATAGTAAGATCTTGGAAATTTTTATGTGTATCAGTCCCACAAAAACACAGTAAGAAGTGGAAAAATGGTTAATTGTTGAGACTTCTCGGACAAAATTATGAAAATAAGGATACAAGATTATGAGTCTATGGGTATGCAAGTCCACCAAGATGGAAAATGGATAAGTGTTGGAACCTCTCGGATAGAGTTATGAAAGGAAGGTTACAAATTTATGAGTCTGTGAAGGAAAAAGAAGCTAAGTGAATATTTTATCAAAAGAATATTCACTACTTGGGGCATATAATTTCAATAGATGGGATAGCAGTGGATCCTGAAAAGATAGAGGCCATTAGAGGATGGCCAACACCAAAGAATGTCATATAGGTCATATCATTCATGGGTCTTGTCGGTTATTACAGAAGATTCATAAAAAAAAAAAGTTAAAGATTGCAGATCCAATCAATTCTTTGCAAAGTAAGGGAGTGAAGTTCAAATGGACTTCCAAGTGTGAAGAGAGTTTTCAATAGTTGAAAGGAATATTGATAAGTGCACCAATCTTGAATATTTCATATCCAGATGAAGATTTTGTTGTGTGCACCAATGCATGCAAGGAAGGAATCAGTGTAGTTCTCAGTCAAAGGGGCCATGTGGTATGCTATGAGTCAAGAAAATTAAAAGAACATGAGAGTAATTATGATACACATGAATTGGAGTTAGCAGTGATTGTACATGCATTGAAAATGTGGAGGAATTACCTTATGGGTAAGAAATTCAAGTTAAGGATAGACCACTTTGGTATGAAACATTTGTTTGGACAACCAACACTGAATGCCAGATAAACAAGATGACTAGAATTGCTGAGTGAATATGACTTCGAAATTAAGCATATAAAAGGAAAGGAAAATCAAGTGGTTGATGCACTCAACAGGAGAGCTCATGAAGTGCATATTGCAACCATCAAAATATATAGGACATATCTTAAAGACAAAAATATTGTGGCAACAAATTCATGTCATCACTATTTAAAAATAAAAGAAACATTACAACAAGGTAAATTTCAACAAAAAATTATTTTTTATGAGCTGAAAGAAGATGCAATTCTTATGTATAAAGGAAAGGTGTATGTGTCGAATTCTAGTGAGTTGAAAAATGTGGTTTTGAAGGAAATGAAAAATGTGCCATATCCTGGGCACCCAATATATCCGAAGACAATTTCAATAGTAAGAAGCCAATACTTTTGGCCGGGAATGAAGAAAAAAGTGGCTAATTACATAGCCAGATTTCTAGAATGCCAAAAATTAAAGACTAAACATAGGCATCCATCAAGTTTGCTACAACCATTTCCCATTATAGAATGGAAGTGGGAAGTTGTTACAATGGATTTTATCACTAAGTTTCCTAGATCAATGAAGAAGCATTATTCCATAATGGTGGTGGTGGATAAATCGACTAAAGAAACACATTTTATTCAAGTAAAGGCTACACACAAGGCAACAAATATTGCAGAAATTTATATGAAGGAAGTTGCTAGATTACATGGAGTGCCTAAGGAAATAGTTTCAGATAGAGATCTGAAGTTCAAATCTAATTTTTGGAAAGGTTTTTTCAAGGGATTTGGAACAAATCTAAATCTTAGTACAACATATCATCCTGAGTCAAATGGGAAAACAAAAAGGACTAACAGAATAATTGAGGACATGCTTAGAATGTATGTGATGGATCAACCACCAAAGTGGGAATATTATATTCATTTAGTTGAATTTTCCTACAATAATGGGTATGAGTCCTCATTGAATATGAGCCTATTTTAAGCATTGTATGGAATAAAATGTAACACTCCATTGAGATGGGATAATCTAGCAGACAAAGCAGTTTTTGAGCCAGAATTGTTGAAGGAAATGGAAGAGAAGATGGAAAATATAAAGAAGAATTTAAAATTTGCCTACGATAGGAAGAAAAGTTATGCAGACATGAACAAATTTTTCAGATGTTTTAAAGTGGGATAACATGTGTTTTTGAAAGTGAAGGGAAAAATAAGTTCGATAAGATTAGGTAGTTGCCTGAAGTTGACAACAAGATATTGTGGGCCTTTTGAAATATTAGAAAAGATAGGGCCATTTTCATACATGTTAGATTTGTCTGGATCCATGAGAGTGCAGAATGTATTTCATGTGTCATTGTTAAATAAATATGTTCCTGAACCTAACCACATAATTGATTGGAATTTGATGTAGGTGGAGAACAAAGGGGATTTCCAGGTGCAACCTGTATGAATCCTAGACCAGAAAGTCAAAGTGCTCGGGAACAAATCCATATGGATATTAAAGGTTCAATGGAACTTCTACGGTCCTGAAGATGCTACATGGGAGCATGAATAAAACATGTGGGCATAATACCTGCATTATTTTTTACAGTTTTGAAGAAGACAAAATGAAAGACTCTGCTTTGAGCATCTAGAGTTTTGGAACCACATCTCAAAGTCCTATCCAATTGTCTTGGGTACCTTGATAAAAGAATGGATCATTCCTTGGGTTATCCTTGATAAAAAAAAATGGTACATCCCTTGTGTTATACCTGATAAAAAAATGGTGCGTTCCTTGGGTCAGTGAGTTGAGGGAAATATGAGATCTTGGTTGGAGCTGTTGCTAGAGTTGTTAAATTGCATAATTTTGTTTCTAAGTATTGTGATGTAATTTTCATATGTGTGTGTCTGTGTATCAACATAGAGTGCATCGAGGATGACACACAATTGTAGGGGAGGGGGAATGTAACATCCTCACTATAATCCCCAGTTTAAATAATGCTTGTGTAGATATAATTTGTGGCTATGACCAAGTGATATAATACGTGAATTGTATTTCAATGTTTTAATAATAAAAATGTAATTCCAGGTGCTAAGGGGACATGGACAAGATATGGGAGTTCAATTAATCCACAAGAGGGGGGAGTGTTTAGGATAATGGCCAAGAGGGGTCCAAGAGGGAAATACCCATGTATATTAATTTAACCCATTATTATAAATTTGTTATTGTATGTGAACCTTCCCATTTCTGATTGAGTGTTCCCAAAGGTAATCATTGAATACATGTAAGAGGGTGGGTGTGAGTGGTCACATCCCAAAGTTATTGGGCACATGGGGGTTGATTACAATCAACTTGGGGAAGAGTGTGAGTCAAGAAAGGCAATACAAAGAGAGGAAATTTTTATGGGTTGGGACAATAGTTTTAGACATGGAGGTTTTTTTCATGGGAAACATGTAGAGAGAGAAAAAACAGAGCTTGAAGTTGGTGCAGTCATGGAGGGAGAATTCTGGAGCGTAACTGGAGAAAAATGGAGCTAGAGAACTGAAGATCCTGGCTGTCATGCCGAAAGAGTGAACTCATGTGTGAGTTTCACTAAAAAAACAAGTGATGTTGTTGGTTTGCTGATATTTTTCCTAGCAACAAGCTCCCTTCAGTTCCTAGCTAAGAGATCCCTAGCTACCTGTGTTAAAGAGACACTAATAAATGAATGGAACATTCCTTGCTATATCCATAGAAAATGGATGGTACATCCACTGGGTTAACACTGGAAAAAAAAATGGTACATCCCTTGGGTTACCTTGATAAACAGATGGTACATCCCTCGGGTGATCCATAATAAATGAATGGTGCATTCCTTGGGTTGGGTAGGTCAAGAGGAAAAGAGCTAGTGAAAAGATCGGGATAGTTGTAGGATAATATCAATTGGGTTATGAGCTTATGAGTTGCGAGTGGACTATGAGAGACCACCCTCTTTTATGGATTACTAGCCTCAGCTCGGGGGTGACTAGCTGTTGAGATTTGGAACAATCAACCTATGGTTGGGTGGAATGTCTATCCCAAGCATTTGGTTTCATGATTCTTGTTTAAAGATAAGTGTTTTATATTTTATTGAGTTATTTACATGTGTTGTTGTTGTGCATGAACTCTGAGTGAATGAGAATGACTTATATGTTGATGTAATGAATTGTTTCATTGTATTTCACGATGATTATTAGCATTCTTTAGATGAATATGTTTTACGGTTATAGACTGTAGCTAAATCTGTTATAAATTGTATTTGTAAGATACAAGAAATCGGCTAACAATAAAGGAGTTACTTTAGTTAGAAAAAGTTTCATTTTATGTGTATTCCGCATGTAATGTTTCTTAGCTAGAAGCTAGGTATGTTACAAATATGGTATCAGAATTGATAATGAGAGAGTTTTGCGTGATATGGCCCAGCTTGGGTAGTTGGGTACATTTCAAGATTAGTCAAAACGTGGTTCAAACAATGTGATACCCCAGTTTTGAGCCCCGTATTAAATAATGTATTTTGTTAATTTATGAAAGGCTAGAGTTCCCAAACAATTAAAAGAGGTCAGTGTGCCTAGGAAATTTAATTTTTTGATCATTATTAATAATAAATACATCATTGGCTTCTAGAAGGACAAGGACAAGACTTATACGGGGATATTATTCCACAAGAGAGGGGGCTATGGGGTTAAGTATTATTTTATATTTTATTTACCGATAATTGTTTTAATGGAGAGGAGTGGTTACATGAGCTTCTTTGGGAAGGCCATGTGGTCCTCGATTTGCAAGTAAATATATAAACTCATCTTGTGGGATGTTTGGGGGTTCTTATTCTTATTCTTCCCTCACTCACTCATTTTTCATTGTTCATTGTTCACACCTTTCATTATGTTCTCTCTCCATTCATTCTTTCACCCACTCGTCATTCCTCATTCATGTTTTGGCTTGGGAAAGAAAAGAGAATTGTTGGAGAGGAGCCATGGTTTTTTTGGCTGTAATTATTGCTCGTGTATTCCAGCCATGAATTAATGCCTCCATGTCTGAGATACATTGGCATGCGTTAATTTTTTCCCACAACTATGAATCCTGAGAGTCCGAACATGGAGATTATTGACCAGATGCATTGGAGACCTGGAAGGAGGTGGACAGCCTGAGGGACTATGTGGCAGAGAAGGGGGTCCATTCTCTTGGGTTTTGAAGGCTAGGTAGAAGAGAGTTGGTGTACTTTGGATTGATGTGTGTGATGAGTATCATGTGAGAGCTTGAGTGATGACTAGTTTGGGAAGCTGAGTGACACTCTAGAACCATCCTTGTGGATTCATAGCTCTGGCTCGGGGGTGACATTGTTGTTGAGACTTGGAACAACAGTTTCTATGGTTGGGTGGAATGTCCTTGACATGCATCCAGTTGGTGATTCATTTCATTAAAGATAAGTTCTCTATGTCATGGTTTCATTTACATGTATATTTACTTCCACTGTGTATTTATTTATCTATGAAATTTGTATCTATAATATGCATGTTTGTTGGTTATTGGTGTGCATGACATATGGTCCATTTATTTTATGTTGTAGCATGAATCTTGATATTTGCATGTGAATATTTCATGCATATTTATTAATTAAAATTTTATCATAATTCAAAATTAGTTCATAAGAGAGCTTGAAGTAGTGTGCCCATCCTATGGGTGGCTGGGTACATGACAGAATGGTATCAGAGCTTCAGGTTGAAACACTAGACTGGTATGGTCAAGAACTGTGGAAAGGGTATTGTAGTTTAAAATGAATATGTCCTTGCGATATTAAATATCAGGAGAGATAGTGCTACAAAGATCACACAAAATCTAGAGCATCATGCAGAAAGTGATCCTTTGTAAAGGATCATAGAATTGTGGCCATACCTTTTAGATTTCTGGAGCAATCATAGTTGTTGATTGAAGCCAAGAAAGAGATGGAAATCTTTGTAACTTCACTACTTTGGAGATTACTAGAGAATGGGAAAATCCTCGACGTGTCGAAGCCCCGAAGTGTCAAAACTATGAAGTGATGAAGCCACAAAGTGCAAATCCACATTCCGCAGAATCACGCATGCCAGAAAATATGGAGCAGAGGAATGTGAACTGTATGTTTGATTGATCATGTGTCATAGGCCATGTAGCAGGGGTTTCATGTGGGGACACATGTCACTCGGATTCAGTACATTTTGGACCCCAACCTGTTCATTTTTTCTAGTGACACATGGAACACATCACATGGGTCCATGTCACCATAGGTGACATCATCATGCGATGTCATCTCTAGGAGTATGGCCTCTGGGGCTGTCCAACATCTCTACCAGTGAAAGTATTGAAGACCAAAGTCACGAATTCATGCAGAACATCGATCTAAGATACCTTTGGGACCTTTCTGAACCATTATATCAACAAGTGGAAGAATGGCATAAGCACTTCGACAAATATCACTCTGGGGGAGTTGAACGAATCAGGAGTTGAAATGTCCCATAGTCCCATAGTGCCAAAGTCTCTGAATGATTAAGAACCATCCATCCCAATTCCTGATTAATTCATATCCTTCAGATTAAGCTAGTGGAAGGATAGCGTAAGTGAAGGGGTTAACCAACAGTAAACGGTCATCGTCACTTTATGACCACTTCGACGAGTATAACTCTGGAGGATTTGAGAAACTCATGAGTGGAAATGTCTTGGAGTCCCGGAGTAGAGAATTCATGTGGGTCGTTGATCTAAGACACTCTAGGATTCCTTGTGACCATCCAATTAAAGAGTGGAAGGATAGGGTAACTTCTTCAATGGGTAAAACTCTCGGGGAGTTGAACAACTTGAGAATTGCATTGTCCCAAAGTCCCATAGCGCCGAAGTCCCTAACTAATTAGGGACCATCCATCCTGGCCCTTGATCAAGTCATAGTTGATGATATCATTGAAGGCTCTATATGGAGAGGGATCGTCTAGTCAACGGGAGATCAAATATTGATCGTCCGATCTTTTAGTGGAGCTAATAGAAGGGTTTCGATGAAGTTTACTCCAAGAGAAGTTGGAACATTGAAAAGGGAGAATAGTCAAAGGCCAAAGTCTGAAGGACTTAGTCCCAGCATCAGTCTCATGATAAGGTAAAGGGGTCAATTAGAGTCGCAGAGGGTCTAGAAGTAACCAAGCCCTCATATATAGTGTTAAAAAAAACTCTTATGTAGAATAATATAGAGGAAGACGCTAAAGAGTGAATAAGCATGTGGTTTCGAGTTGTGGTCACATGGAAAGTGGTTTGGACGAAGAGCCTATGCAGAATTTGAATTTTTTACCAGTTAAAGGAGTTGTGGAATATTTCGACAAGATCCTATTGCAAAACAAAAGAAAAGGGGTTGAAAGTGTTGTTTCGGGAAGCCATAACTTTCAGTTTAGATATCAAATTGGGGCAAGTTTGTAGTCATTGGAAACATGGTTCAGAGGAGATTAAAATGGAATTGTTATAATATGGATAGTGATAATATATTTCTTCATTCATTGAGAAGAAAAAGGACCTATAGCATTGTTTGGAAAAAACAAATTATAATATGCATAATTCTAACAAAATGGTTGCTTGCACATTTTGTAGAATTAGGGGGTGTAAACATATCAGTTCAATATAATAATGCATATTCAAGAAATGGAAGGAGGAGATGGATAATAAATCCATGATAAAGAGGAAAAAGGTCAAAATATCAGTGTTGGTAATGCAGATACATAATCCAACGAGCATAGGGGCAGAGGGGAGAAAGAAACATTGATAGAGACTGTGACAAGCTTGAAACTAGAAGTGCAGAGTTACAACTTAGAAAATGAGAGACTGATAAGAGAACAAAATCAGAAAAATGCTCAAGTGATGCAAATCTTAAATCAGTTGCAGAGGAAAACAAATAATGGATCAAACTCAAAACAAGAGGAAGAGGGAAGATGTCATGAAAGAAGAGATGACCGCAGAAGAGTTGGCTATTCAAGAAGTGCTAGAAGAACCCATAAACATCACTCACCTCCCTACTCAGCAAGGAAAATTTATGCATCTAAAGATTGCATAAGTAGTCCAGAGGTGTCTCCTGTTAGGAACCAAAGAAGAAGACATGAATTGGACAGTTTGCAAGGAGAGCTAAGAAATCTTAAGTAACCATCCTTTGATGGTGAAAGAGAGAGGGAATATGATGCTAGACCATGGTTTCTTTGACTGAGGATGTATTTTCAATTGCATAACTACTCATTAGTCCTAGAATACATAATTTTCACATACCATTTACATGGTAAAGTTGTTATGTGGTGGGATCAAATGAAGCAAGTTGAGAACATTAATGAGAGTAGGATCACTTGGAATAAGTTAAAGAAATGTGTTCATAAGGAGTACCTTTCATAGAAATTCTATGACAATAAAATGCAAGATTTCTTTGAACTCAGGATGGGAAGCATGACCATGGAAGAGTATGAAAATATGTTCTTGGGGCTGCTAAAGTATGTGGGGTTTATAAAATATGAGAAGGTGAAAATACAGATGTTTTTGAGTGGACTTCCATTCTTTTATAAAGAGAAGATTCAATATGATGATCCTGGGACCTTGACTGAGACCATTAGGAAGGATAAGTACATGTATGAGAAAGGAAAGGGTAGAGATTCTTTGCAAAAATATTGGAAGGATAAGAAGAAGGAGAAGTCTGACCAAAGAAAGAAAGGATTCAAACCTACTTTCAATATAAATATTCCAAATAAAAATCAGCATGACCATTATGCTAAGGATGAATCCAAGAGAGATGACTCCTTAGGAATAAGGGGAATACCACCAATCCAATGTTGGGGATGCAAAGAATATAACTTGTACAAGGGTTTACCTCACATTAAATACAAAGTGAATACCATGCACAACATCCAAGAGGATACAATAGTATAAGACATGGGAAGAATATATGGAGCCTTAGATGATCAACAAGTAGAGTACCAATACAATATGATATAGGTGGAAGGTAAGATGATTAATCATCTTATTGGTATTTTAATTGATTCAAGAGCAAGTCAGTGTTACATTGTTTCTAAAATATTGGATATATTACATTTGGAGAAAAGTGAGATTGAAAAATCAAGTTTGGTTCAGCTAGCAACTGGAACAAAAAGGAGAATCCATGATATTGTCAGAGGTTGTTCCATAAGTCTTAATGGTGTGAATAATAATGTTGATATAAATATTATACCATTGGGGTCTTATGATATTCTAATTGGAATGGATTGGTTGGACAAGCATCATGTTGTCCTAGATTTTCATAACAAGACATTTACATGTCTTGATGAAGAAGGAAAACATAGCACTGTGAAAGGAGTTCCAAGACCCATCTTTGTAAGGGAGATTTCATCCTTACAGTTGAAGATATGTTTTAGAAAAGGATGTCAATTGTATGCATCCCATGTGGAGAAGATAGAAAAGAAAAAGGGTCCAAGACTTGAAGAATTTTCGGTAATACAAGAATTTGGAGATGTATTTCAAGAAATACCAGGGTTGCAACCAAAGAGGGAGATAGATTTCTCTATTTATTTAGTGCCAAGAGCTTCCCTAGTACCAAAAACACCTTACATAATGAGTAAACTAGAATTAAAATAATTACAAATGTTGTTGGAATAATTGTTGTAGAAAGGGTACATATGTCTAGGTGTTTCACCTTGGGGAGCACCAATACTCTTTGTCAAAAAGAAGGATGTAAATTTGAGGTTGTTTATTGAATTTCGACAGCTGAATAAATCCACTGTAAAGATCAAGTACCCTCTACCAAAAATTGATGACCTCTTTGATCAGCTATGAGGGGAAAAAATATTTTCAAACATAGACTTGAGATCAGGGTACCATCAGGTAAGAATCAAGTAAGAAGAAATCAATAAGAAAACCTTTAGAACCATGTATGGGAATTATGAATTTGTAGCGGTGCCATTTGGACTGTCCAATGCACCAACTATATTTATGTGCTTAATGAATGACATGTTAAAAACTTATTTGGATAAGTTTTTCTTAGTATTCCTGGACGAAATACTTGTCTATTCTAAGTTAGAGTAAGAGCATGAACATCACCTAAGATTGGTATTGCATGTGTTGAGGGAAAATCAATTGTATGCCAATCTTAGTAAGTGTTATTTTTTCCAATAACAGATCCATTACTTGGGACACATTATTTCAGAACAAGGTATAGGAGTGGATCCAAAGACGATTGAAGCCATTAGAGGATGGCCAACACCTAGGAATTTTTCAGAAGTTAGATCCTTTATGGGATTAACTGGTTATTATAGAATATTTATAACAAGGTTCTCTAAGGTTGTTCATCCCATCACTTCTTTGCAAAAGAAGGGAATTAAAATTGAATGGACATATGAGTGTGAAGAGAACTTTAATTTGTTCAAAGAATTACTTACTAGTGCACATGTTCTAAATATTGTTGACCCAAATGAAAGTTTTGTGGTATTTATGGATGCATGCAAGGAAGGACTTGGTGGAGTCCTCACTCAAAATGGACATGTCATTGATTATGAGTCTAGAAAGCTTAAAGAACACGAGAGGAACTATTCCACACATGACTTGTAACTTGATGCCATTGTTCACGCTTTGAATATGTGGAGGAAATATCTCATGGGGAAGATATTTAAATTAAGAACAGACCATGGTGGTTTGAAATATATTTTTGAACAACCAACTTTAAATCTTAGGGAAACGGGATAGTTGAAATTTTTAAGTGAATATGATTTTGACATCAAGAATATCAAAGGAAAAGAAAATAAAGTTGTTGATGCACTTAGTAGAAGAGTACATCTCATGCATGCTATAGTTGTTAGTATGCATCAGTCAGATTTAAAGAGAAGAATTTTAGATTTTGTTGTTACAGATCATCATTAACTACATGTAAAGGAAAGCTTACAAAAAGAAAATGTACAACAAAAAATTATAGAATATGAGATGAAGGAAGATGGATTACTTATGCATAAAAATAGAATTTATGTTCCTAGTTCCGAAGAAATTAGGAATTTGGTATTAAAAGAAATGCATAATGTTCCATATATCGGACATGCCAGTTACCAGAAAAAAATTGCAACGGTAAGAAGCCAATTCTTTTATCCAAGTATGAAAAAATATGTTGTTGATTACATTTCTAGATGTATGGGTTGTCAGAGACTGAAGGCTGAGCATAGGCACCCAACAGGTTTGCTACAACCATTACTAATTCCAGAGAAGAAATGGGAAGTGGTAACCATTGATTTTATAACTAAATTTCTAGGGACAACAAGACAACATGATTCAATCATGGTAGTAGTTGATAAATTCACAAAGGTTGTTCATTTTGTTCTTGCAAAAATGAATCATACAACAGCTAATGTTGCATAATTTTACATGAGGGAAATTGTTGGGTCACATGGGATACCTAAGGAAATTGTTTCAGACAAAGATACAAAGTTTACTTCAAATTTATGGAGGGGATTGTTTAAATGATTTGGTACCAATATGAACTTTAGCACGACATACCATCCACAGTCATATGGGAAGACAAAGAGATTCAACTGATTAATTGAAGACATGTGGAGAATGTATGTGATGGATAAGCCATCTAAGTGGGAAGATTACTTGCACTTGGTTGAATTTGTCTATAATAATGGGTATCAAAATTCATTGAAAATGAGCCCATTTGAAGCTTTATATGGTAGGAAATGCAATACTCTAGTGGGTTGCAACAACCCAACAAATAGAGTGGTACTTGGACCATAATTTCTTAAGGATATGGAAGACCAGATGGTTAGAATTAAGCATAATTTAAAGGCAACTCGAGATAGACAAAAAATTTATGCAGATAAGAATAGGACAACTAGATAATTTAAAGTGGGGGAGCATGTGTTTTTAAAAGTGAAGAACAAGAATAGCTCTTTGAAGTTGGGCAGTTGTACAAAGATAGCAGCTAGATTCTGTAGTCCATTTTAGATATTGGACATAATAGGGCCAGTTGCATACATGCTTGCATTACCTTCTTCCATGAATGTGCATAATGTATTTCATGTCTCTTTGCTAAAAAAAATATGTACATGATACTAACCATGTTATTGATTGGCATATGATTCAGGTAGAGACAAAGGGAGACTTTCAAGTCTAGCCAATGTCAATATTGGAAAACAAATTCAAAATGCCCTGGAATTGAGTTATAGAGCTAGTAAAATTCCAGTGGACCTGCTACAGTCCTGAAGATGCTACTTGGGAGCATGAAGATGCCATGTGGGTAGATTAACCACACCTTTTTGAATAAATTTTGAAGTTTTTGATTTATGTTTTGTATATGCACCAAGGACGGCGCCAAAATAAGGGGGAGGGGAATGCAATACCCTAGTTTTGAGCCATGTATTAAATAATGTATTTTGTTAATTTTTGAAAGGCCAGAGTGCCCAAAAAATCAAAAGAGGCCAATGTTCCTAGGAAATGTAATGTCTTTATCATTATTAATAATAAATACATCACTGGTTTCTAGACTAACAAGGACAAGAGTTATAGGGGGGAATGATTCCATAAGTGAGGGGGTTGAGGGCTTAAGTATTATTTTATATTTTATTTACCCATAATTTTTCTAATGGAGAGGACTGGTTACATGAGCTTCTTTGGGAAGGCCATGTGGTTCTTGATTTGTAAGTAAATATATAAACCCATCTTGTGGGATGTTTGCGGGTTCTTATTCTTCTTCTTCAATCACTCACTCATTTTCCATTGTTCATTGTTCACACGTTTCATTCTTTTCTCTCTCCATTCATTCTTTCACCCACTTGTGATTCCTCATTCATATTTTGGCTTGGGAAAGAAAAGAGAATTTTTGGAGAGGATCCATGGTTTTGTTGGCTGTCATGACTTCTCATGTATTCCAGCCATGAATTAATGCCTGCATGTATAAGATGCATTGGAATGCATTACATTTTTCCCACAACTATGAGTCTTGAGAGTCCCAACATGGATATTCTTGACAAGATGCATTTGAGCCCTGGAAGGAGGTGGAAATCCTAAGGGACTGTGTGGCAGAGAAGGGAGTCCATTCTTTTGGGTAGTGCAAGTTGAGTAGAAGAGAGTTGGTGTACTTTGGATTTTTGTGTGTACTGATTATCCTATGAGAGATTGAGTGTTGATTGGTTGGGGATGTTGAGTGACACTCTGGAACCGTCCTTATGGATTCATAGCCTGATCTCAAGGGTGACATTATTGTCGAGACTTGGAAAAATAGTGTCTATGGTTGTGTGAAACATCCTTGGTCTACAACCAGTTGGTGATTCATTTCATTAAAGATAATTTCTCTTTGTCATGGTTTCATTTACATGTATATTTATTTCCGTTGTGTATTTATTTATCTATGAAATTTGTATCTATAATATGCATGATTGTTGTTTATTTTTGTGCATGACATATGGTCCATTTATTTTATTTTGTAGCATGAATCTTGATCTATGCATGTGAATATTTCATGCATCTTTATTAATTAATTTTTTTTCAGAATTCAAAATTAGTTCAGAAGCGAGATAGAAGTATCTTTCCCATCCTATGGGTGGTTGGGTACATTGCTCACAATTATACATTGTCATGCATTCAAATACATGGAGGTAGCTTCCACATGTCACTTAAATGCATAAACAATTTACATGAAGTGGTCATTTGTTAAGAGGAAATCACTTCTATGCCATGACTAAACATCATACAGTAACACTGAATATGGTTCATAATTTGTTGCTTGGGATTTTATTAATCATATCTAATACAAGAATAAAAAAATGGGAGAGATGGCTTTACAAGAAAACAGAAACAAAAAGAAGAAGAATTAAAAACTAAAACATAATATGGGGGATGAATCTCTAGGTGCATGTTTCCTTCACAATCTATCCATTCTTGAGGTTTGTTGATTTAACAATGTTGAGTATAAGAAACTCTTAAATTCCCCAAAGTTTTTACCCTTTCAATGAACTCCTTATCCTTTTTTATAAATGCATTAATTTTGATAAAACCATTTTTTGGATCCAATACTTCTTCTTGATACTGCCTCTAGTTTGTTGAGTAATTTTTACTTGATAAATTTTTTTCTTACCACCAGAGTCAAAACCTGCTGATGTGTTGTGAGGAGTACATCCTTTGTCCAACTGAGATTTTTTTTAGATTCTTCTAAATGGCTCAATTGAATCTAACTTTTGCATTGGAAATGTTCAACCTTTGAATAGTTGAGGTCCTTCGCTGGCTAGAAGGACATCTACCCATTTCCTCTCAGCCACCACCACTCAATGATGTAGATCACAATTTGCCAACTCTTTGAATCCTCTACCTCAAGCTTCTTTATAACGTCAATACAATTTTGCAAATTCACTTTAGGATAGACTATAGGAATTCTCACTAATTTTATGTCTAGCTAGTGTGAGCAGAAAGGGACATTACCCTTCTTTGGAAAGATAGGATAATCTCCTCACACATATGTAGCCAGGATGGTTGATTGATCTCTTGTAAGGAGAGAAAGTGTGCAGGTGGTTCATAGTCTATGACACATGGCATCTCAATAACTCATGTTTAGAATTTAAATACTTGCAGATTGGTTCCGTCTTCTCATAAGGATTTCTCTTGCAATGGATTGACACTATGTACTTGCAGAGTTCGTTAATGGGGTGAAATGATTTTCTAAACATGACAATGATATCCAGAAATATGTAGCTTTCTTCGATGTGCATGTGTGGCCAATGATTTTATCATTTTTCAGCAGCAAGTAACAATATAATTATTCGCAATGATTTTTAGGCGTGAGTTCAACTGTCATGTTATATGTTGTCTCATCCATCATCTGATTTCACATGCCATTATCATAACCTGTGACTTGTTTAAAACCCATTCACTATTCTTTTTGTAGCTACATGGCACCTTCCCTTTGGCTTGGGTCTTTAAGAATTTTGGAAAAGAACAAAATTTTGAGTGACATCATTGTTGATGTCATCATGGTCCCATAGACATGTGGCAAATTTTCATTGGTCCATGTTATATCTTATGTGGCAGGGGACGACCCTACATTGTAACTGGGCTCAATGTGTTTCTCTATGTCTCTAATGGGTCCCATTTGTCCAGGTGGAAGCTTCATATTTTATTTGACAAGTTCCTGGCTAGCACGCCACTCAGCCACTGACTCGTTTGAATGTCTAGGGTGAAATTATTAATTATATCCACCTGATGTTGATTTGGAGGAGATGTGTATGATTTGTATTCATACTGATGGGTGGTTCGGTGAAACCAAAATAACACCATTGCAACCCAACGAGGGAGGTTTCTCCTTTTTTTCTCCCATTGGGCGACACTATACATCATGTGACCTGTGTCCCTTCAAACTGTTGTTGCATCGCTCATGCTCATTAACTATCACACATGTTGATGGTGTGACATCTATCATAAGTCATTGATATGTCTCGCTTGCAGTCGTCTGATGATTGGGCCCTACACATTTGTTGGCACTTAGTTCTCAAGCCCCCATCTCATGGAAAACTCCTCAAATACTAAATATTAGGTAATTCTCAGCCATGAAAGCCCTTGTTTCATCCCTTGATAAGTGCCTGAGTGCTTAGATCCTAGATTGAGTGCCTAAAGCATGTCATTTTCCCCATTTCCTTATTTCTGCCTCAAAATAACTTGGTCCTTTGTACGCAAAATCTTTGGAAGTTCACCCTAGTATCTAGCTCATCCGGTTTTGACCTTATTCCCTCAATAAATCCTCATGTAAGTGATAGGGTCAAATATGGTACTAACAACACACGATACAAGTTTTCACCATAAAATTTATTTGAGGAAAAATGCAATGATAGTGAGGTGACATAAAATGCAAGTGTGTTAGGTGACTTCATTCATGTGTTAGGGGTGGGTGGAGAAGGAAATCATGGAAAAATTGTGAAGGAAAAATGGGTTGAAGACATAATATGGTAGTATTAGTAGTATCATAAAAAAAAAAAATTGGATACATGAACAAATAAAATCTTGGACTTCAACATGCATGGAATGTTAATCTGAGAACAAGGAAATATATGAGCATACCATAGTATTGGTGAATGACATAATGAAAAGTAGGTTTCTGGGAGGCTTCCTTTGGTAGTAATGGAATAATGAGTGTAACATGACATGATATGGATTTGAATTCTCTTTAGTATTGATATTAATCTTCATTATCCTTCCCCTTGATCTCGATCCATCTTGAAAATTTTGATATTGTTGGTGTTGTTTGTCAGTAAGGGGAATATTTATAGAAATCGCCAAGGAACTTGTTCTTTGAAGATGGATTTTTAAACATCACTTTCTTGGCTTGGATGTTACGCTCATTCATTATTCTTCAAAATATTATTTTTGAAAACCACTCATCCATATATCTGACTCCTTGGATCCTTGCAGGACCTGGAAAAAGTAAGCATTTTCCTACAATAAAATGTGAGATAATGGAAGAAGAGATCTATGTGATCTCTCTTCATACATGATATACATAAATAAATTGACAAAAAATGCATGTAAAACAAATTGAAATAAGATACACGAAGAAAAATTCATTTGATTACTTGTTGAGAAGTGGTGTCTAGCCTAGACCTCCCGAGGGTATTTTGTTGATAAAATATTCATTTTATGTTTGATTAGAGTGATTCCAAATCTAGTTTAAACTATATTCATATGGTTATCTACAGTATAAATATTTTTTTTAAGATAATTGAATTGATGTATGAAACATGTTGATTAAGGTTGGTTGTCATTGATGTCAACCCTTGAAGAAAGCCCCGTAGCACAAAGGTTTGGGTAATGGACCCAATATTGTTTGATGTAAATATGAGTCATTATTTTTTTGTCATGGTTGATAA
>SNQJ01S0182168.1:21975-34501 GCA_010110895.2 Picea sitchensis | reverse complement strand
GTGTAACTATATGTGTTTATATTAATAGAATACACATCATCAATAGTGTAACTATATGTGTTTATATTAATAGAATACACATCATCAATAGTGTAGTGTATCAATAGTGTACTGTGTTGTGTGTTGCATCAATTCTGTGTGTGCTTAATCTTTTCAAAAACTGTTTCTTGCTGTGCTTAATCTTTTCAAAAATTGTTTATGGGACAATTGATTTCCTGGAAAACTATTTAACTTGTAACGACATATTGTGTAACTCTATGTGTTCATATCAATAGAATACACATCATCAATAGTGTAGTGTATCAATAGTGTACTGTGTTGCATCAATTCTGTCTGTGCTTAATCTTTTCAAAAACTGTTTCTTGCTGTGCTTAATCTTTTCAAAATCTTCTTAATCTTTTCAAAAATTGTTTATGGGACAATTGATTTCCTGGAAAACTATTTATGGGTTCAAAAGCATTCGGAATTAGACAGTTTAACTAGGGACTATTGATTTCCTTATCAAATATACTAAGGACAGCAGACCAAAATTTTCAGTAGTAAACCTATTTCCAGGCTTAAATAGATAGAAAGAAGGAAATCGAGAGTTTCCATGGAAGAGTTCTAACAGTTTTGGATTTTCATTTTATTTTACAGAAAACTTCTACGATGATGTTGTATTTATATATACCGATGAGAAGAGAGGAGTTCATCAAGTACCCATACAAATTCATTTAAGTAGTAGCCAAAAAAACAATTCTAGTTTAATCTGTATTGTAATATTACCTCTGCCAATTTCAAACGAGCCTCAGCTGTAGTTTTTTTAGTATTTTCCCAGGCTGCAATCTTGGAGAGCTTTCTATTGTATCTGAAATGGTAAAGACAAGACAAGGTACAGTTGCACTTGATCAAATTTTATGTGAATACATAAATTCAACATAATATTCCCTTTTCAAAAAAAAAAGATGGCAACTTTGACCTATCCAAAGTGGTTGCATACAAATGAGACATATAAGTTATAGATTCAGTGCCCTTTTGATTTCCATGAAAATCATGTCGTTGGTTTCCTTCAGGGCAACATTTTTGGAACAGACAAAAATTATCCATCAATGGCTTTATAAAAAATTCCCCTAGAAGCTCTAAAATTTTCTAGCCTTTTGTAAAACAAAAACTGGTAGTTGGCATCTATTGAAGTTTTATTTTTATGAAATTCATGACATAAATAAGAAAAATCTTACTTGCTCAATGAGTTGGCTCTTTTGTTTTCTTCCCATGCTTTGATCTCTGTATTGTTCTTATCGTTGTTCAATTTCGCAAGAACGGCCTCTGCACAAATTACCATTCAATAATAATAATACCATAAAAAGCTGTCAATTCAACGAAAACAAATGTAATCAAAATATTGTTGATTTTCTGAATACATGGTGAATGCAGGTTATAATTGGACCCTTTCTATGAAAATAAACAATCTGATAAGGGAGAGATTATAGAATTACTAAGATTCCAAAGAACAAAATTGGTAAAAAATACAGACTAAGCTTACCCCTCTTAGCAGGTGAAAGCTGGGGGTGCAACTCATGATTTTCACCGGTGTTGTTTATATCATCTTGAGAAGGGTTAACTTCTGGCGAAGCAACACTGTTGATGCCATTTTCATTTCCATTTGAGTATTTGCGAGTGTTGATTGCTGTAGTGAAGCCATTCACATCTGTTGTTGCAGCTGGGTTATTATCCATTATTGCCAAGTACTCTACTCTTATATCTACGCTCAATCTCTGATTGATCTCCTCTCAATTCTCTGATTTCTGTCTGTCACGAAAAGAATCAGTGCTACTTGGTTTTTGCAAGTTTATAAAATCTGGATTGTAGATTTCTCTATTTATTGCAAATCATCTCTCATATTGAATGGAATTCTGTATATCTCTGATAGCCAGTGGAGAAAAAGGCAGAGTGCAAACCTGATTCCGTTTTGTATTTGAAGGCAAGCATAGCAAACCACTGCTGTGTTGCATAATGGGAAGTCTTTTGTGCCTCACTCGGTCATTGTTCCGCATCCATTATCGCACAACAACTGAACGTGTGGACGGGCAACGGGATATGTGTCATGTTGCCACCCTCTTACGTGTCTTCTCAAACACAGAACGGGGATCTGTGCAACACGTGATCAGATTTGGAGAATCGACAATTGGAAACTCGTCAGCGTAGGTGACCAAAATAATCCAAATAACTGCATTTCCTTCCCAACTATAAAACACATCACAACGGTGCCTCCCAAATTCTAAATGGTATGTTACCCCTGTAGAAATATCGTCTTTTATTAGTAGAAATATCGTCATATTTTATTGGTCACTATATGGTATACGGTTACAATGTGTTGTTTAATTGTTTTAAAAACTATGGTATACGGTTACAATGTGTTGTTTAATTGTTTTAAAAACTATGGTATACGGTTACAATGTGTTGTTTAATTGTTTTAAGTTTTTAAGGAATCTTTACATGTTTAATTGTTCTAAGTTTTTAAAGAATTTAATAATATAAATTTTATTAGTAGAAATATCATTATATTTTATTAGTCACTCTATGATATATGATGTACAGTTATAATGTGTTTATAATGTGTTGTTTAATTATTTTAAGTTTTAAAAAAATCTTTACAATGATGAGTTGTTTAATTGTTCTAATTTTTTAAAGAATCCAATAATATAAAATTTTAAGAAATCAATTTTTTTGTTATTTAAATTTATAATACATTTAAACTATGATATTATTACAATTATGTATTTCACAGAATATAAGTTATCACCATTTACACAAATAAATTCTGCACCATAACAATTAAATTCTGCACAATAGGAAGAGAATAAATAACCGAAAAGGCATGACACTTATAACTCCACCTTAAAATGGATGAAAATTTAATCGTTGTTTTTTTTTATGTGCAATGTATTTTTAGAAATTTATGTAGTTTCAAAGTTTTTCCCATAAAATAACAAAAAAAAATCCATAAATTAAAATAACATTAAAAACTTAATATAATAATAATAATATGTATAGTCTAAAATAATGAAAAATAATATGTATAATATAAAATAATGTAGAATAGTAAAACTTTGACTTAGAAATGGCAGTTTCCGTTCAAGGAGGGGTCACCCTCTCCTTTCACAATGTGGTGGTTGGAAGCAACTTCCTTTCTCCCCAATCGCCACCTACTCTTCCTGTGACTTATGATTCTCCTAGCCCAATGGAAGTTGCACTATCAAAGGATGCTTCGCCTAGTTCGGAGACTCAAAACGCTTAGAACCATTCTCTCTTGAACTATGAGAAAAGCGTTCATCGACCTGCACCCTGCAATCAGAGTAAATCCTGCAATATGAAATTATGTCCCCTATCCTTGATTAGAACATCCAATACATGCAAGACCATGCCCTGATTTGCAAATTCACGGGACTTTGGCCATCAGAGAGAGTACTCCTCTAGTGGATCAAAACCCGTTGGAAGACAAAGGGAGATGTCTCACTCAAATTAGGCTCCAAGGGATTTTTTACTGCAATGTTCAATCAAGTTAAGGACAAAGAAAGAGTGTTCCAAGGAGGCCCATACTTATTTAATTCAATCGGGCTCTACATGTGCATATCGACAATTTTTTTTAGCCCAGACAAGGAAGATTTCATTGTTGCTCCAGTCTAGATTAGGCTATACTCGCTTAGGAGTACTAGCACCCAAAGATCTTAGAAGGGATAGGAAACACAATTGGATCCTTTGTTCGTATAAAAAATGCCACTCTTCAAGGCTGATATACTTCCTACAAGCGCATTTGCATCTACCTAAATGTTTCAAAAGCGTTGTCGGCCTCAATTTTCCAGATCTAGAAGATTTGGAAGACATGGAGTTTGAAGATCAAGATTTGGAAGACATGGACCGGGATGCCACCATGACTCTAATCGACCCTCTAAGCCAGATCTAGAAGATCTGGAAGACATGGAGCTTGAAGATCAAGATCCGCAAAGCATAACGCCCGCATGCAAGAGAAAAGAAGAACATTACATACTAGAAAAGCAAATCAAGCTCCTGTAAAGTGCTCTCATGAAATCAAGAAACAAGGAGAAAGTCACAACATCACAAAAAGGTAAGCACCCTTCTTCTTCCTCTCTTGGAATAAAGAATCTTCAAGCAAAGAACCAATCAAGTTGCCAAAACATGACAAGAAACAAGGAAAACCCTCCAATAAGCAATTACTACAAGAATTAGGCGAACTAATTCTCAATTTTGGAAGAATCAAGAGCATGGAGGATAAGTTTTCCTCCCAAACCCAACCTTCTCAATGATTATCACCTCTTGGAATGTAAGAGGCCTCAATGTCCCAAGCAAACAAGGAAGTCTGAAGACCCTAATATTTTTTGAAAAACCCTCCATTATGATGATCCAAGAAACAAAGTGTAACTCTAAAACCCTTGAAAACATTGCTACCAAGTGTTGGCGAGGCTTCCTTTCAATAGCGGTAGATGCAGAGGGTGCTTTAAGTGGCTTGGCCATCCTCTGGAACCCTTCTAAAATTACCCTCTCTCATTTATTTACTACCCATCACTCTATCTCTACTAAACTCCAACCTGTAGGATCAGAGAAAATTGGCTACATCAAAAATGTCTATGGACCCCAAGCTACCCAAGAAAAATTATCCTTCCTTCATTCCTTGCACCTCTTGAGCCCCCTCTTCGACGACAAGCCTTGGATTTTAGGTGGAGACTTCAATATTATTTCCTCCCTCTCAAAAAAATGTGGCAGTCTCAATCGCCTTGATCCTCACTCAAAAAGCTTCATGGAAACCATCAACGACCTAAGATTAGTGGACTGGGAAACCACTAATGACATATTTACTAGGAATAACCACCATAAGGGTGTTCAACAAATATCCTCCTATTTGGATCGATTTATTATCTCATAATCCCTTATGCTTAAATTTTTTTCCATTGAAGGTTCAATCCTATCTTACCATGGCTCTGACCACTACCCCATTCACCTCCATATTGACATCCAAGTCAGCCCAAAAAATCATCCCTTCCTCTTCGAATCCTTTTGGCTAACTCATCCATCATCCCAATCAAACTTCCCCTCATGGTGGTAGGTAGTGACAATTAACTTGGGCTCCCCTATGTTTAGATTCCAACAACATTTGAAGAACCTGAAACAACAATTAAAAGACTGGAATAAAACATAATTTGGTAATATTTTCAAAGCCAAAAATCACCTCCAAGAAAGAATGCAATAGATTCAATAACTCATTATTACAAATGGGCGATCCCAAGAGATAATTGATGAAGAATTCATAGCCCAAAATTTAGTAAGAGAAAAGCAGGAGGAAGTACTCTGGCGTCATAAATCAAGAGTACAATGGCTAAAGGAAGGGGAAATAAATTCAAAATTCTTCCACAACTCGATGATCCAACGAAGACATCAAAACAAGATCACCTGAGTTCACCTCCCTGAGAGATAATTAGGGAAATAAAATCTACAATCACCAAGATATCCAATCAGAGCTAATGAAATACTATAGCTCCTTGATGCACGAACCCCAACAACATAGAAATGAGGAAATAAGCAAAATTGCTCAACACATTCCAAAAATTCTCACTGAAGATCACAATGAAGCCTTGATGATAGAAATCACCATGGAAGAGGTGGAACAAGTAATCTGGGAAATTCCCAAAGGAAAATCTCCAGGCCCAGGAGGCTTCACCACAAACTTCTACCATGCATATTCGTCAGTAATAAAGAATGATGTCTTGGAAGTGGTGGAAGACTCCCACAAATTTGATAAAGTTCTCCCATCCTTCAATGCCACCTTTCTCACTCTCATTCCCAAAGAGGACAAAGTGGAAAATCTGAGTAAATTTCAACCCATATCCCTATGCAATGTCATTTATAAGCTTATCACCAAAATCATTTCCAATAGACTTAAACCCCTCCTCCCTTCCCTAATCTCTCTTGAGAAGGTGGGCTATGTCAAAGGAAGACAAATCTTGGACAACATTATCTTAACCCATGAAATCCCCCATTCCCTCCATACTTCCAAGAAACCAGACATGCTTATAAAACTAGACCTATCTAAAGCCTTTGATAGGCTCAACTGGAACTACATATAAAACATTATGGCGGCCTTCAGCTTCGATCAAAAATGGATTCAATGGACAAAATCCCTTATTTCAACCTCCTTCTTTTCAATTATAGTTATTGGTTCCCCCTCCCCTACCCTCTCCCCCTCTTGTGGAATTCGACAGGGAGACCCCCACTCACCCTTTCTCTTCATTTTGATGAAAGAAGGTTTAGGCAAGGCCATCAAGGTAGTGACAACACAAGGAAACTGGAAATGACTCTCTCTTCATGGGGAAGAAAAACCTGCAATGCACCAACAATTTGTGGACAACACCATGTTAATGGCTACACCAATAGTCAAAGAGGCTCTCTACATCAAACAAGTTCTCCAAGACTTTTTAGACGCCTTAGGGATGAGCATCAATCATGAAAAATCCCAACTTTTCTTTTTCAATACCCCTCAACCTATTCAACATCACTTAACAAGAATCCTAGGCTACCAATGAAGTAATCTTCCGTCCAAGTATCTGGGTGTTCCCCTGATTGAAAATTCCCTAAATAAAATTGCCTGGGAAGACCTCCTACAAAACATGGCAAAAAAACTTGACAACTGGTCCTTTCGATCCCTCAATATCACAAGAAAACTCATTCTCATCAAATTAGTCCTTCAAGCCATGCCTATTTACTGTTTCTCTATGTTAGTTGCCCCCAAATTAATTCCCAAAGCCATCAGAAATCTACATTGCTCCTTCCTCTAGGGAAGTACCAAGAAAAAAAAGAAATGGGATTTGGTGGCTTGGGAGACTGTATGTCTCCCAAAATCCAAATGAGGGCTAGGATTGAGAGATCTAGAGACTCTTATCCAAACCCTTGGTGCCAATATTTGGTGTCATTGGTTAACTAACCCTCGGATGCAAATGGGCCATCTTTTGGAAAAGAAAGTACACAAATAACCTTCAAGCGAGCCAGATTATCAGAATGAATAATGCTCCAACAGGATCCAATCTATTGAACATAGCATGGAACAACCACCACCTAATTCAAGAAAACTGCTTATGGGAAATAAAAAATGGCTAGGAAGCCCTCTTCTAGGAGAATGTTTGGCAATAATAACCTTGATGGATAGACCAAATATCTCTTCAAAGTCTCCAATTAGAAATGACCATACAAAATAAAATTGAGTATCCCATTATTGGATTGAAGAAGAAAACCCTAAGCAATGGTGAATATGGCTTCCCACTCACCTCTGGGTTAGGGCTACAGACCAAAATACCGTCAACGACTTCCTGGAGGATCTCAACAAGAGGAAAATTCGGTTCTCTAACCAACCAGACTGTCTATGATGGGGAAGCTCTTCCCTAGGAGACTTTACAACCAAAGAAGCCTACTCTTTTGCAGCCAAGCACCACCAGCTCTTGAAAGCTATCTATGGATCAAGATCTTAGAGTCCATCCAAGAAAGAATCCTAGCTCAATCATGGAAATAAGAGGATTGGATTGTAAACCCTCATGTGCTCTCAATCCTCAAAGACCTTAATCTCAAAGCTATCCTAGCCACTCCTCGTCCCTTCACTCTCCTTCTCCTCCTTCCTTCTAGACCCCCCCTCCTTTGAGTTTCACCAAACTTAACTTCGACAAGGCTTCCAAAGGAAACCCATGCACAATAGGTAATGGCAGAGTCTTCAGAAATAGTCAAGGAAACATTTTGCGAACATATGGGGGCAAGCGTCACCACCAACAATGTAGAAGAACTCCAAGATTTGGAAGAAGGGATAATAATATCCTCGCAACAAGGATTCTCTAAGATCATTGTCGAAGGTGTTTCCCACGTAATCATCAATATGATCAAGAATATGCAACAAGGCTCCCCAATCTTGAAAATTTCTAACAGTTGGTGGTTGGAAACCATCTTGGAGTCAATTCAACAAATTCTAAGCCTCATGCTTGTGATTCTTCCCAGCCACATCCATTGCTTGGCCAACAAGCTTGTAGACTGGCTGGCCATTGAAAGCATTAAGTCAAAAGAAGACTCTTGGGATCAATGTTATCAACAATGTCACTATCTGTGTCATAACATGCAGGGTTTGAAACATTTGAAAATTCATTCTCCTCCTCCTCATTTCCTTCATCACAAAGTAAAGAATCATCAAAAACTAAAGGAGGAGGGCAACTTACTATTTCTTCTTGTGTTGGGGCTTCGAGGACTCTGGTGTTTTCATCAAGCGTTACTTTTTTATCCTCATGGACCGTTTCTTTGTTTTTGATTGTACAACAAGGAATATCCATTTCGTTCAAAGCTTTCATTTCTCCTTCGTTTTTTGAATCAATGAATAAGGTGTCACTGGAATCCTAATGTGGAAAGAAACTAACCTCATCTTTTCTCTGCTGTGCAGGAGAAACAGGTTCTTGGATGACTTCATCAGAGTGAGGAGCAGGGGTTGACACTTCATCATCTTGTTTAGGTTTTTGCTCCTTAATCACATCCTCATTTTTGTGATCAAGAACTTGTTCCCTTCTCTCTTGTGGATCTTCAACAAAGGTTTCAAGGGAAACTCGTCTTATCCAGTTGAGAGTATCCATGGCATTGGTTCCAGACAAGAAGAGATTCTTTTTTATTCGAATGACCATGTTGTGAGCTTCTGCAAGTGTTTTCAGATTCTTCTTATTTAGGAGGAAGCTCAAATGCCCTTGAAGTCCATTAGTATAGAGATAAACGATGTACTTTTCTTTAGGACGATGGCTTTCAGGAATCTGATAAAGAAACTTCTGGAAGTTAGACCCGAAGGCTTTGACAATCACACCCTCTATTTGTCTTATGTATTCAAGATATTTTAGCAATGATTGTATATCTTCCAATTTCATAGCCCATGTTGCAAGGAAAATTTCTTCAAAATGGTCCATAGATGTGATGCTGGCAGCTGGAAGATTATCATACCATCTTTTAGCCCCTCCATGCAGAGAGGTAGAGAAGAGTTTCATCACGAAGTCTTCATCCTCGTCACTGACAGGGCGGTATTGAAAGAATTCCCAAAATTTGCTCATGTGATAATTAGGACTTTCTCCATCGATGCCAAAGAATCTAGGGAGCCAATTCTTATAGAAAAGAGGCATTTTTCTGGGATATCCCAGGATTTTACTCATGTCCAAAGGTTTGTAGTTCCCTGGATCCCATTGTGAATTCATAGTTGGCTTCATCATTAGTGGAGTCACCAAATAATTTGCTTGAAACTATCAAAGAAAAAAGGGGAATAACACCCTAGTGGAGTTGCCAGGTAAGATTGTAAGAAAAGGTCTCTGAGGCAAGGCTTACTGAAAATATTTTGTTGTTTGAGGAGAATTGACTCAGTGTTCCCCAACAACGACGCCAAAATGTTATCACACAGTTTGTAGCTAGGTCAAATGGCTAGAAGGTAGAGGCCAAACTAGCGTAACAGGAACCTACCCCACCCAACGTCACCACAATGGGGAGGTTCTTTCTATTCAGGGAGGTTAGCCTAGGGGAGACGTCCCCGGTAACCTGGGGTTTTGAAGAGGCCAAAGTATAAAGGTCAAAGTAAAAATTCCTCCTCACAGGTTACCACCAAGATTAGATAGTCTGGCTAATCAACCAATAATGAAGTGTAGCCCCAAATGAGAACACCTGCCCGGAACAAGACAATAGAAAAATAATATATATGCATGCTATAATTCAATGGGTTATTACTTCATGTAACTATCTGATATCAATATGTAAGCAATGTAAAACAACAGATATTGATGAGATCAACATTTTATCAATATAGCATTGGAAAAAATATCAATTCATCAATAACTATTGAGATGATGTAGCCAACAATGTATTTAATCACTCCTTTACTCAATAAATGCTCTTAACCATCATCTAATTGCTTATCAACAAAAGGTGTTGCGTCAAGATGGAATAACAAAGTATGACGTCAACCTAGTTAGGTTTTCAAATTTAAAATTTTTGAGAATTTGTTTGAGCACTATCACTTCAACGTTGTGGATCTAAGATAAATGCCTAGGGGTAGATGGAGTCAATTTAAGGAGAGGATGCAAAGTTGAAGGGATAAAAGGTTAAGGACAAGAGGAAAGGGTTCTAAGGTGCTGCAATAGAAGGGCCCTAGAATCAAAACCCTAGGGGAAAGAGGCTCACTCTAGTGTTGCTTAAGCAAGGCCTCGTGCTCTTTCCTCCTTCCTTAGCTCAAACTTGGAAAAACGACTAGCATAAAAGATAAGTTAAAACAAGAGAGTGAGGTGAGGGAGAGTGTTGCAATGGAAAGGCTCTATCACCAAACCCTAGAAGATGGACGGCCCTAGGTGTAGATAACTTAGGCCTGGGACATCCCCTCCCTTTTAACCTTTAAAAATCACAGCTAGCAAAAGGGAAAAAGTGAAAAGAGTGTAGCAAAGGCTAGGCTCTTCCTTCCTTCTTCAATCGCTGAATATTTCTCTTTTAGGGACATGAAACAAGGACCTACTTGTGTGATTTTCACCTAGGGTTTTAAATCAACAAATTTATAATAAATGCAAGAATACAATCCTACAACCATTCAATTAAGAAGTTTTGTAGAAAATACACTTACATATCATGAAGAAAGAGCAATGCAAACCCTAGTTGTAAACCTTCCTTCAAGAGTAATGCCAAATATGCCAAGAAAATCCTTCCTTCAACAAGTGCGCCTCACTTAAAAGATGAAAAACCCCAACTAGGGTGCAAAAATCAGACCTCACAAGAGAGTGAGTTGTGTGTTATTGTCAAAATGAGGGAAAAACTCCTCAATATATACTGTATCATGACCTTTAATTAAAATTAGGTCATTAAAAATAGTCGACAAGGCTACAAACCAAAATCATACTGTTTTTACATTAAATTGTTAAATCAAAGCCCNAAAATCACAGCTAGCAAAAGGGAAAAAGTGAAAAGAGTGTAGCAAAGGCTAGGCTCTTCCTTCCTTCTTCAATCGCTGAATATTTCTCTTTTAGGGACATGAAACAAGGACCTACTTGTGTGATTTTCACCTAGGGTTTTAAATCAACAAATTTATAATAAATGCAAGAATACAATCCTACAACCATTCAATTAAGAAGTTTTGTAGAAAATACACTTACATATCATGAAGAAAGAGCAATGCAAACCCTAGTTGTAAACCTTCCTTCAAGAGTAATGCCAAATATGCCAAGAAAATCCTTCCTTCAACAAGTGCGCCTCACTTAAAAGATGAAAAACCCCAACTAGGGTGCAAAAATCAGACCTCACAAGAGAGTGAGTTGTGTGTTATTGTCAAAATGAGGGAAAAACTCCTCAATATATACTGTATCATGACCTTTAATTAAAATTAGGTCATTAAAAATAGTCGACAAGGCTACAAACCAAAATCATACTGTTTTTACATTAAATTGTTAAATCAAAGCCCTAAATGAGCATAAGCAAGACGTCAAGCCCTACTGAGGGAGAGGGTAGCCCCTTTTTACGGCAAATGCAGCACAAAATGACAAAACGTTGGCCCTCTTTGGGCCTCCCAATCAAGCCACACGTGCCAGCTTCCCTGTCAAACTGTCACATGCTCAAGGTGACGTCAATGGATCCTAGGTGATGTCCTGGGCCATCAAAGTGAAATTTTCCACTGGAAGTGGGTCAACCCCCCTAGGCTGGGCTCAACCAAAGTGTCCTTGATGGAATGTCCTTCTTCTTATTAGGTGAAAAATCTCAATCAAACACTGTCCTGTCTCTGCCCCTGAAGGGGTCCCATCAACCATCTGATGGGCTCTTCAGCCCCATGGAGGTCTGAACTAATCATCTCCCCATGTGTACTGGTCTATGTGGTACCTGTCCGTCGGGCATGGTCCTGCACATCAAAAACTTCACCCTCCATGGGTTCATTAGTCACAGAGATCATAGCAATGTTAATCATGTCTCATCATTAATATTATCAAACATATGCATAAAAACCCTAATATATGATCCAATATCTCAAAGATATTACAAAGACCTACAATACAAGGCTGAAGAAAAAGACGAGACACCCTATTGGGCTAGTATCCATGAGGAAAGGAAAGTTTCCAAGGGGTATCATCCAAGCCATGTAGAATGAAGTGATATGGATAAGGGATGTCTAGACATACGGGTAGAGTGAAAGATAGGGATGCATGATATTACCTGTTTGTTCCTTTGTAGAAGGCGAGTTGTACCCATCACAGATGCAATTTTTTCCAAGCCCTTTCTTGCCTTTATTCTTTTCTTTTCTTTATTTGATTTTTCTTTTTATTTCAAGGACTAACTAGAGGACACTGCCTTGGTATGGTGACCAGAGCTAACAGTGTTACGCACAAGCACTTTCACAGAGATGATAAGGTTGGCTCGTGATGAGACCCCCTTTCCCTTGGCCATGCAACCAAAGGTCATTGCCCTGGTGTGGTAACCAGATAGTGGCAATGACATGCTGTTAGGTACCCAT
>SNQJ01S0182168.1:0-15320 GCA_010110895.2 Picea sitchensis | reverse complement strand
TGATGATGCTTTCTAAGGTATGTTATTTACAGGTCATCTCACCATTTTCGCAATAAATTTTTTTCTAGAATGATTCAGACTGTGAAATTTCTATTCCATTGAGAAAACATATCCATGTATCCGTGGTAAAAAAATTATCTTGTGGGTCGTTGTATGTTTGGAGTTACACTCTGTGGAAAATAGGGTTTGTGGCTAGTCCCGAAACAAGTCTAAAACAAGTGTTTCGGGTAAAAACATCATAACTTATTCATAACGGATCCAAATTCAGTAAGATCAATTTTTTTGGTTAGAGTACAGTATTTAGTATGTTGTGTAACAGTTTCAGATAGATTCAACAAATATTCCATGCGGGGCACGCTCTACAAGGTCGCTCTCTAGAATAAGCCAGAATTCAACAAGGTATGCCATTTTTTCTATAACTCATTTTCTGAGAGGTTACAAGTAGTGACACCTAGAGGAATTGCATAAAACACACTAAAAAACATTGTGTATCAGTTTCAGATCTTTATTCATTACAAGTACAAAGATATGATTATTTCAAGTTAGGGTTGTTGACTAATCCAAAACTAGTCATGTGAGACTAAGAAAAACTTTGATGAAAATGCTAGTCTCGTGTTGTTAAAGTTAAGGAAGGTTTGCAAGTATGTGATCATATACACCAGGTCTATTACAGAGTTACAAATCATATTTTTATGATGAAATTGATGAGGGCTTTTGGTTAAGGTACATGTTGGGTACATGGTTGAGACAAGTAGTTGATGAGTTGGCACATACATGTGGTGTATAGTTGATGATGTTGGTACATATTGATGAGTCATAGTTGATGAGTAGTTGGCATAGGATTGGTACATACTTGGTACATGGTTGGTTGCACTTTTTTATGGTACAGGTTGATTATAGGTTGTTTGTTACAGGTTGGTGCATGGTTGATGCACTTGTTTATAGTACATGTCGATTACAGGTTGAGGTACAGGTTGATGCATGGTTCAGGTTTATTGGTACATGTTTATAGCGATATATATCACACTGATAGTGTGACAGTGGTTCCATCATTCTACTTCCACTTCAGGGCGGTTGGACTGGGCAATGACAGGTGGTTGTAGCCACCTTCCGGTTGTAGTCGGAGAACGTAGGGGATTGTAGCCTCCTTTTGGTTGTAGCCAGAGAATTGGAGAGTTGGAGCTTCCCTCAGGTTGTAGCCTGAGAAAATATGGGGTTCGAGTCTCCTTCCAGTTGCAGCTCGGAAACAAAGGAGGTTGGTGCTTCTAATGAATGTAATTCTTCAAGACATATAAGAAAAAGAATTCTGTGGTTTTCTCCCGCTTTGGGTTTCCACGTAAAACACTAGTGTATTATGTATGTGTATGATTTTTAATTTGTTCATTGATCATTATTGGATGATAATTATACATTGATATAACACTTGGATGGATTATTTGGTTTAAAAAGGATTATGATTGCTCTATTACTGATTCACCCCCCCTCTCAGTAATCCAACAATTGGTATCAGAGAAGGTTCCTTCGGAAATCAGTTTAACCACTGAAAGGTAGATCATGGAGAGAAACAACTTGTATAAAAATGAAATACCACATTTTGATGGACAAAAGTATGCTTTTTAGAGATAAGGATGAAGACATATATACATGCAGAGGGATTTGAAATTTGGAAATCAATTGTAGATGGATACACAACACCAATAGTTCCACCAACAAATGACAAAGCAGTGAAACTCGATCAGAATAATTCCAAATCCACAAATTCACTTCTAAATGGTCTCAGTGAAACGGTATTCACCAGAGTTTCACATTGTAAATCCGCTAAAGAGATTTGGGATAAGCTTCGAAATATTTATGAAGGAGATTCAAAAGTCAAAGCAGCAAAGATTCAAACTTACAAAGGTCAGTTCGAACAAATAAAGATGAAGGAAGATGAGAATATTGCAGCCTACTTCTTACGATTTGATGAAAAAGTGAATGCAATCATAGGATTGAGAGAAGAAATCGAAGAATCTGTAATTGTTCAAAAGGTAATACGATCTCTTCCTATGAGATTTGACCCTAAGATATCAACACTAGAAGAAAGATCATATATAAACTCAATAAGCATGGACAAACTGCATGGAATCTTCACAACATATGAAATGAGAACTGAGCAAGAAAATCCAAATGTAAAAGAAGCAACTTTCAAAGCATCCAAAAGATCAAAGAAAAAGGAAAAGCAACAAGAAGAACATAGTAGCAACAATAACATCTCAAAAGATGATGAAGAAGTGGCCAACTTCGTCAAAAGACTGAGCAAGGGAACCAATGGTAGGTATAGAGATAAACTTCCTTTAATTTGTTTTATTTGTGATGGTATTGGTCATTTTTCTAACAAATGTCCTCATAAGAAAAAGAGAAATGATGAAGGTTACTCAAAAGGCAAACAAACATATAAAGGCAAAAGAACTACAAAGAAAATTTTCAAGAATAGCTTATGCACCAAAGAATACATCTCATCATCAAATGAATATGAAGTCAGTGACAATGAGCCATGAAGAGTTCTATTCATGGAAGTAGAAGAATTTGATAAAGAAGACTCTGAAGAAGAATATGAAAAAACTGAAGAAGAATATGAAAAAGTCGAAGACTAAATTGAAGAGGCAGAAGTTGAATATCGAGAAGAACTAATGTGTGCCATAGAAGTTATCAGAAGAGAAAAGAAGAAAAACAAGAAACCACAAGCAGAATTAGACAAGAAAGAAGACACTCAAGAACTATAACAAATGATCACAAATTTGAAGGTTCAAATAGAAGAAGATAAAAGAATTGAAGAAGCACTCAAAGAACAACTAGAAGAAAAGGACATGATCATTGGAAATTTGGAAGCAAAGATTGTCACATTAAGAAAGGATATTCAAAATAAAAATATGCAAAATAGCTCAAAAGTTTTGGATGACATTATTAGCAGTAAAAAATCTCATCTTGACAAGTCTGTACTTGGATACAATTAGAAAGAAACGAGATCAAGATCCAAAACAACAGAGCAAGAAACATATCCAAAATGCTATGCAGAAACAATCAAAGGGGATAAGAAGATATACAAGGAAGATTACAAATACACACCTCCACCGAGAAGATTCATATTTCAAAATCAACAACAGACAGATAGGCCTCAAGAAGAACAAAGATTCATAAGAGCACCTCCTTTCAGAAGATATTCAACTCCCAGGTATCAAACTATATTTTTTGGTTTATGTTATGCATGTAATAATTTTGGACATAAATATGTGAATTGCAGAGCTAACAACAAGAACATAAACAATTTTGAAATTCATACACAAAAGGGTTGTCCAAGAAGGCCCAGTGAAACACAAAGAAGAAATTACAACATGTTTGAATCCTTGAGCACTAATTTGGAATGTTACAAATGTAACAACTTTGGACACATGGCCAACGATTGCAGAATGACAGTCCCTCTTAGAGAACCACAACATAATTTACAATAGTCACAGACATGAACCTCAGAAAAGGACATGGATAAGAAAGCAAAATCAATATAGCAATGAAGAATGCACACTCGCTCTACAAGCTAAGCAGAAGAAACATTGTTGGTATGTTGACAATAGGTGTTCAAAACACATGACAGGTGACATAGACAAGTTTCTTACATTAATAAAGGAAAGATATGGATCAGTCTCCTTCAAAAATGATGATTCAACTAAAATCATTGGAAAAGGCACAGTCATAATTGGGAACAATAATACAAAGCAAGAAAATGTTCTACTAGTAGAAGATATGAAATATAATCTTCTAGTAGAACATATGAAATATAATCTTCTAAGTGTGAGTCAAATGTGTGACCAAGGTGATAAAGTTACTTTTGATTCACACAAGTGTGAGATAAGAAAAGAAGGTTCAAGAAAATTGATTGCTACCGTTGCAAGAACTTCAAGCAACATATATGTGTTAAGTGAAATTGGAAATGAAAAGTGTTGTCGAGGAAAGGAAGATGAAAGTTGGCTATGGCACCAAAGAATGGGTCACATACATTTTGATAACCTTGTCAAAGTCAACAAAAGAGAAGAATTCAGAGAAATGCCCCAGATCATGAAACCAACCAACACTTTATGCAAGCACTGTCAACAAGGAAAGAAAACAAAGACCAGGTTCAAATCAAAGGAATATTCAACGACAAGACCATTGGAAATTGTGCACACTGATCTAGTTAGACCAACTACAACAAAGGGTTTAAAATGTGAGAAATACTTTATGTTATTAGTTGATGATTATACAAGAACGACTGCAGTTTTCTTTCTCAAGAATAAGTCAAAAGCTTTTGAAAACTTTAAGATCTATAAGGAAATGGTTGAAAACGAAATAGATTCAAAAATCAAATGCTTGAGATCTGATAATGGAGGAGAGTTCACTTCAAAGGAATTTATGGAATAATGCAACAATTATGGAATAAAAAGAAAATTCTTTGTTGCTAGGACACCTCAACAGAATTGAGTTGTTGAAAGAAAGAACAAGACTGTACAGGAAATGGCTCGAACAATGCTAATGGATTCCAAATTGATAGATATATTTTGGACACAGGCAGTGCATACAACAATTCACATTTAAAACAGATTAATGCTTAGAAAAAACATTGACAAAACTCCCTACGAGCTATGGAAAGGAAGACCAGCAAATGTGAAGCACTTCATAGTTTTTGGAAGCAAATGCTACATCAAAAGAGAAGATGGCAGAATGAGAAATTTTGACTCTCGTGTGGACAAAGAAGTACTTGTTGGTTACTCAAGTACAAGGAAAGAATACAAGTGTTACAATCTGAGATTGAACAAAGTTGTGGAAAACATCAACGTAACAATTGATGAAATAGGCAGACCAGAATCAAAGGAAGAATAAAATGAATCAATGGAACAACCTTTCGAAAAGGAAGCAGAAGATGAAAAAGAAGTAGAAGAGGAAGATGAAGAGAATCTGACAGATGCATAAGAGAAAGTTCAACAAGTGTCTCCAAAGACACCTAGCAGACGAGTACAAAAGAATCATCCTTCAGATCAGATTATCAAAAACAAAGATGCATGAGTTGAGACTAGAAGAAGAATCCGTTCACGAGAACAAACACATCTAACACTCTTATCTAAAATTGAACCAAACTATTTTGAAGAAGACAATAAGGATGAATTTTGGAATAAGGCCATGGATGAAGAATTGGAACAAATAGAGAAAAATGACACTTGGGAATTGGTTCCAAGACCAAAGAATAAGAATGTGATCGACAAAAAATGGGTTTTCGGGAATAAATTGAATGAAGATGGACATGTTACAAGGAACAAAACTAGATTGGTATGTAAAGGATATGCACGGATTGAAGGAATTGACTTTGAAGAGACATTTGCCCCAGTTTCCAGAATGGAAGCAATCCATTTACTTTTAGCTTATGCATGCTCCAAAAATATTAAAGTGTATCAGATGGACATAAAATCAGATTTTCTGAATGGGAAACTTGAAGAATAAGTCTACATTGAACAACCAGAAGGATTTTAGCTGTCAGAGAATGTAGACTATGTGTGAAAATTAAAGAAGGCCTTGTATGGTCTAAAACAGGCTCCTGGAGCATGGTGCTCTAGACTGGATAAATATCTACAATAGGTAGGGTTCAGAAAAGGAAGTGTAGACAACAACATCTGCATTAAGGTAAGTCAAGGTAATATCATATTAATTGAAGTTTATGTTGATGATATTATTTTTGGTAGTGATGATGATAGGTTAAGCCAGAAATTTGTAGAGGATATGTAGAATGAATTTGAAATGTCATTACTTGGAGAACTATCATTCTTTCCGGGACTTTAGATACATCAAAGAAACCAAGGAATTTTTATTTCTCAAACCAACTATATCAGATAAATGATAAAGAGGTTCAGAATGGAAGATTGCAAATCAATTATCACTCCCATGCAAACCAATTGCAAGTTGAGCAAAGATGATGATTCAAAGTCTAAGTTGAGCAAAGATGATGATTTCAAAAGTCTAAGGATTAGAGGAAATGCAAGTCACTGATTGGTAGCCTACTATATGTGACAACATCTAGAATAGATGTAATGCAGGCAATTAGTAGACAAGTGGCATGATTTTGAGCAACACCAAAGGAATCACATGTATTAGCAGTGAAGAGGATTTTCAGATATCTCAAAAGAACATAAGAGTTTGGATTATGGTATCCAAAAGGAAAGGATCTATCACTTATTGCCTACATAGATGCAGATTAGGCCAGTTGTATTGATGACCGATGAAGCACCAATGGAGAACGTTCTATTTGGGTGAGTGTTTAGTATCATGGCTAAGCAAGAAACAATTATCAATATATTTATCTACAGCCAAGACAGAGTATATTACAACAACATCATGTTGTACACAGGTTCTTTGGATGAAACAAACTCTGACAGATATACAGGTTGAGTATGATGAGCCCATTCCAATATATTGTGATAATATAAGCACCATCAGTATCTCAAAGAACACGGTGATGCACTCCAAGATGAAGCACATTCCATTCAAGTATCACTTTCTACGTGAGTAGGTTGCAGAAAATAACATCAGAGTTGAGTATGTGGGCACAAAAGAACAAGTGGCAGACATATTTACAAAACCACTTCCATGGGAAGCCTTTGAGTATCTTCGCCAGAGAATCATAGTTATTTCTACTCCAAAATGAATGCTTTTGAATAATTATATTATATGTTTTAGATGTACACGATGAAGCACCATAAAGAGGACAATTCAGTCAGGGGGAGCAACCCCAGATGGAAATATACCTTTGACATTGATGAAAAAGGGGGAGAGATTCATCAGATGAAGAGGAAATAGGCATGGTTCTAGGGGGAGAAATGGTCATAGAGATGTAGAGGATAGAGGAATGTTTTCAGGGGGAGCATGAGTGATATGACTTCAGTATTGCAATGCATAATTTCAATTTTTCATCAGAGTGTTTCCATCAATGCCAAAGGGGGAGATTGTTGATTAAGGTTGGTTTTCATTGATGTCAACCCTTGAAGAAATATTGATAGCACAAATGATTAACTCCAAAGTGGTCCCCTTATGGTGAAATCCCTCACGGGAAGACACTTTGTGGATTGAGTTATCCTAGAAGTATGGTTAGAGAACCCATGCTTATTTTTTGAATAATGAGATGAAGGTCAATGAGTTTTTCAGTGAAACTATCCTAGATGGATAGTTCTTTTCATACCATTTCCGATGGTATGTGGAACGTCACATAACTCCTCACGGTTAGATAGTTATGGCCATAAGAAGTTGGAGAACCCAGGTTTGGGTAATGGACCCAAGTTTGTTTGATGGATAATGGTATATGTTTTGATATATTTGAAGGTAATACTATTCTATATGGATAGTACATGTCATTCCATTTCTGGTAGTATGTGGAACGTCACATAACTCCTCACGGTTTGAGAGTTATGGCTTTACGAAGTTGGAGGACCTTCATATGTCATCTAGAAGCCCCAAAAGGTCAAAGTAGTCAAAGTGGTTTAGGATATTTTAGAAGGTAAGTAATAAAGTGAAGTGATAAGTGTACTATAATTCAAAGTGAATACAAAATAAATGATTTAAATAATAAATTTAATGGAGAAATTAGAAGTGGGTTAACCCTAAAATAAGGAAAGTGAGCAAAGTGACCTAGAAGATGTTTTTAAGGAAGCTACTTGGAGAGTATAAATAAGAGATAATGATATCTAATTTTGGATCACACTTGAGAATATTGAATATCTATAGGTGTTTGAGGTAACCAGAGGATATATAAGATGAATTTCTGAGGGAAGGTGAAGAAAAGAAGGTCAGAATGCAAGGAAGGATAAATTCTTTTGATGATGTTTTCTAAGGTATGTTATTTACAAGTCATCTCACCATTTTCGCAATAATTTTTTTTCTAGAATGATTCAGAATGTGAAATTGGTCTACCATTGAGGAAACATATCCACGTATCTATGGTAAAAAATTCATCTTGTGGTTCGTTGTATTTTTGGAGTTACACTCCGTGGAAAATAGGGTTTGTGGCTAGTCCTGAAACTAGTCTAAAACAGGTGTTTCGGGTAAAAACATCATAACTTATTCATAACAGATCCAAATTTAGTAAGACCAATTTTTTTGGTTATATTATAGTATTTATTATGGTGTGTAATAGTTTCATATCGATTCAACAAATATTCCGTGCAGGGCACTCTCTACAAGGTATCTCTCTAGAATAAGTCAGAATTCAACAATGTATGCCATTTTTTCTATAACTCCTTTTCTGAGAGGTTACAAGTAGTGACACCTAGAGGAATTGCATAAAAAACACTAAAAAACATGGTGTATCAGTTTCAAATATTTATTCGTTACAGGTACAAAGTTATGATTATTTCAAGTTAGGGTTGTTGACTAATCCAAAACTAGTTATGTGATACTAAAGAAAATTTTGATGAAAATGCTAGTCTTTTGTTGTTAAAGTTAAGGATGGTTTGCATGTATGTGATCATATACAACAGGTCTATTACAGATTTACAAATCATATTTGGATGATGAAATTGATGAGGGGTTTTGGTTAAGGTACATGTTGGGTACATGGTTGAGACAAGTAGTTGATGCGTTGGCACATACATGAGGTGTATAGTTGATGATGTTGGTACATTTTGATGAGTCATAGTTGATGAGTATTTGACACACAATTGGTACATACTTGGTACATGGTTGGTTTCACTTGTTTATGGTACAAGTTGATTACAAATTGGTGCATGGTTGATGCACTTGTTTATGGTACAGGTTGATTACAGGTTGAGGTACAGGTTGATGCATAGTTCAGGTTTATTGGAATAGGTTTACAACAATATATATCACAATGATAGTGTGATAGTGGTTCCATCATTCTACTTATACTTCAGGGTGGTTGGACGGGGCAAGGACAGGTGGTTGTAGTCACCTTCCGGTTGTAGTCAAAGAACATAGGGGGTTGTAGCCTCCTTCTGGTTGTAGCCAGAGAATTGGGGAGTTGGAGCTTCCCTCAGGTTGTAACCTGAGAAACTAGGGGGTTGGAGCCTCCTTCTAGTCAGCTGGAAAACAAAGGAATTTGGTGCTTCCAATTAATGTAATTCTTCAAGACATATAAGAAAAAACATTCTGTGGTTTTCTCCCACTTTGGGTTTCCACGTAAAACACTGGTGTACTGGGTATGTGTATTATTGTTCATTTGTTCATTGCTTTTGTTCATTGCTTATTTACTCTGCAGTTATTGGATGATAATTCTACATTGATATAACACTTGGATTATTTGGTTTAAAAAGGATTATGATTTTTCTATTAATTATTCACTCCCCCTCTCAGTAATCCAACAAATATAATGGTCATTTCAATGATGTATTATGTGTTCCAAGTCTTTCCTACAACCTTATATCAGTATATCAAATCAAGCATTGAGGTGAAGGTAAAACCATAGATTTTTCACCTCATCAAGTTGTAATGAAGGATCTAAAATATCATAAGGATGCTCTCACAATTGGAATTGATGTTGATATTACTGGGTTGTACAAGTTTGAAAACTTTGGGTCATCATCTTTTCCATCAGTTTTTGTTGCTCATAGCGATGAATTGAGTAAACTTTGGCATGATCGATTTGATCCTTTAAACAATTGCTCATTAAAACAACTATGTAATCAAAAGATGGTGATCTTACTCTTGTTTCTTGAAAATATGGTGTTTGTGTCAGTTGTGTTCTCGAAAAATATCATCAAGAGAGTTTTGACAAACGTGCCTCTTGGCATGCCTTGGCCCCTTTGCAACTTGTTCATAGTGACTTGTGTGGTCCACTTTATTCTTCTTTTTTAGGGTGCAAGTATTTCTTAATTTTCATTGATGACTTTTCTAGATGCACTTGGGTTTACTTCTTAAAACATAAGATTGAAGTGTTTGACAAGTTTTTGGACTACAAGGCCCTTGTAGAAAAACAATCTAGACATCAACTTCAAAGGTTAAGAACAAATAATGGAGGCAAATATGTGAACAAAAATTTTACAAGTTATTGCATTGCATAAGGCATCCAAATGCAACACACTATCCCATATACACCACAAAAAAATGGTGATGTTGAGAGAAAGAATCACACATTAAAATAAATGGCTAAGTGTATTATCTAATCTAAGGGATTAAGTCTTAGTTATTGGGTGGAAGTCATTAACTATGCAAATTACATATTAAATCACACTCTAACAAGGGCTCTAAAAAATATAACACCAGAAGAAGCATGGAATAAAATTAAGCCAAATGTGAGCCACTTTTGTATATTTGGCAGTGTAGCATGAGCTCACATTCCCGATGAGAAAATCAAAGCTTCACAGCCTAAAAGTGAGAAGTGTATTTGCGTTATTTATTCTGAAGATGTTAAAGGTTATAGACTTATTCAACCTCATTCTAATGAAATTATTTTTAGAATATGTGTTAAATTTGATGAAAATATCTTGGCTTGCGAGCCTAATTCGATGTTTGTTCCTTCTTAAGCCTAAGAGCTATATTTTGTTCCTATTTTGGTTTCTTATTCTTCTTTAGATGATGACAGTGAGGATGAAAATCCACCTCTACCTGCTCATCTTCCTTCGGATGAGTCCATTGAACATGAACTTGCACCAACACCACAACTTTTCCGATGGGTCCGTTCAACACGAGAAGTAGTTTATGATCTTGTTGGTGATCCTTCATATCAATTCCGAAAACGTTCACAGTTCTAGCGAGCCTCTTCTCTTTTGGATCAAGTTTCAAACACTTGTGATCCAGAGACATTTGTAGAAGCTTCGAGTCATCTAGATTGGGATACAATAATGAATGAAGAGTATCTCTCTTTAATGGTGAACGATACTTGGGATGTTGTATCTCTTCCAAAAGGAAGAAAACTTGTCAGATGTAAATGGGTCTACATAACTAAGTATGCATCAGATGGAAGTTTTGAAAGACACAAGGCTCGATTAGTTTCCAAAGGATTCTCCCAAGTTGAAGGCATGGACTATAATGAAACCTTTGCCCCTATATCCAAAATGAATTCCATCCACCTTTTTCTATCCCTTGCATCCTCACATAAATGTGAGGTCCATCAGATGGATGTTAAATATGCCTTATTACATGGGGATTTGAAAGAAAACATATACATGGAACAACCTTCTTGCTATGTGTAGAATAAATCTAGCCTTGTTTGTCACCTTAAGAAATATTTTTATGGTCTTAAGCAAGCTCTTGAAGCTTTGTATGCCAAAATGGACAACTTTCTTCTTGACACCGACTTTTTTAGATGTCATTATAACCCCAATGTCTATACCAAGAAAGTGGGAAGCCATCTCATAATCCTTTTTCTTTGTGTTGATGATCGTATCCTCGCTGGTAGTGACCCTAAACTTTTGAACCATGTGAAATCCATCCTTAAAAATAAATTTGAAATGATCGACTTAGTCTATTTGCACTATTTCCTTGGCCTCCAAGTTTTGCAAACCACGAAATGACTTTTTCATAATCAGTCTAAGTATGCTTGTGACCTTCTTCATCAATTTCACATGGAATATTTGTAATGTCCCAAATATAATCCCCAATTTAATTAATGTTTAATGTAGATATAATGTGTGGCTACGACCAAAGGATGTATACGCAAAATGTATTTTTGAATTTTAATAGTAAAATGTGATGCCAGCTGATAAGGGGAGAAATGGATAGAGATGGTGGTTGAATTAATGAACAAGAGATGGGAGGTTCTAAGAGAATGGCCAAAAAGGGTCCAAGGGGGGAATTACCCATGTCTATTAATTCAACCCACATTCCTGAATTTTATTGTCATTGTGTATGAAACTCTATTTTTTGATTGAGTGTTCCCAAAGCCAATCATTGAAAGCATGTAAGAGGGTGAGTATATGAAGTCACATCCCATAGTTATTGGGATCATGGGGAATGAATACAATCAGTTTGGGGAAGTGTGTGAGTCAAGAAATCAAGCCAAAGAGAGGAAATTCATATGGGAAGCTACAACAATTTTAGAAAATCATTTTTTGGGCATGACCAACAAGTAGAGAGAAAAAAGAGAGAGCTTGAAGCTGGAGTATCCATGGAAGGAAGATTTTAGAGCATGATGGAGCATTTTTGGAGATAAATACTGAAGAGGTAGGTTGTTAGTCCTGAAGAGTGAACTACTGAATGATTTTCACTATAACAACAAGTGTTTGTTGTTGTTTGTTGGTAGTTTTCCTGACAACAAGTTCCCTTGAGTTCCCAATAGAGATATTTTTGGTTACCTGTGCCAAAGAGACCCTGATAAATGAATGGGACACCTGAGGGACTAAGATCAGTGAATGGGTACATTCCTTGGGTTGGGCAGGTCGAGAGGAAGAGAGATGGTGGAAAATCAGGATAGTTGTAGGAGAATATTAGTAGGTTGTGGGATTTATGAGTTGTGAGTGGACAGTGAGATCCCACCCTCTTTTTTGGATTACTAGCCTTAGCTCAGGGTGACTTGCTGTTGATATTTGGAACAACAAGTTTATGGTTAAGTGGAACATTCGTTCCAAGCAGTTGGTTGCACAACTATTGTAAAAAGATAAGTGTCTTGTATGTTTATGGTTGCATTATGAGTTTTAATTGTTGTGCATGAACTTTGTGTATGAGATTGATTTTATATGTCATTGTAATAAGCTATTTATTGCATTTCATGTCTATTTTAAAATGTTGTAGATGTATTTAACTGGTTGTAATTCGTAGCTGGAAGCTACAATAAATTAATTAGTTAGCAGGATTTGTTTTTAACTATGAGTTTTTCTGTACTATAATTTATTCCTCAGTTGGATTGGGGGACATTACAAGATTCAAAACTAGCCCCTTCTCCCTTCCAATATGGATTCAAACTTGTTGCACCTATACTTCTTCTAAAGTTGATGCCACTTTGTACTACCAGTTTGTTGGTTTCCTCTTATACTTGACTCATACCCGTCCTGATCTTTCCTTTGATGTTGGTCTTTTTCCTAGTATATGCAAACACCCCATGAAATCCATTGGAAAGAAGCTAAAAGGATACTTCAATATGTTTGGGGTACAATTTAGTTTGGGATACATTACAGCTCAGGGGGGGCTCCTTTATTGGTTGATATCACTAATTTAGATTGGGTTGACGACCTTGATGATCAAAATTCTACTACAAGTTATGTTTTTTAGCCTCGGTTCATGACCTGTCACTTGGGCCTGTAAGAAACAATAGAATATTTCTCTTTATTTAGTAGAAGCATGGTACCAAGTAGTGGTTGATACAAGTCAGGAAGCCTTATGGCCTCAATATATACTTTCATAGTTTTGATTCTAGCAGCAGCATATGACCACCCTCTGGTACGACAATCAAAGTTCCATCAAGCTCATCAAATACCTAGTTCAACATCAATGTAGCAAACACATCGATATACACATGCACTTCATATAGAATCTCATTCATGATAAAGTTATTGAATTTCTCTTTTTCCCTACAGAAGATCAAGTTGCAGACATTTTCACAGAGTCTCTTAAGAAACAAAGTTTTCCAAACTTTGATTTATATTAGGAGTTCATGAAGTTGTCATTAAGGGGGGATACACTCTAATTCCTCCTTCCTTCTCCTATCATGTCACCTTTGTAAATCCTTCAGTCCTATCCCAAGTTCTTCTTAAGGGGTGATGTTAGGATATTTAGACACTTAAGAGTTAGTTAAGATCAACTTGGTCTGGATGCTGTCACATATAGTAGGTTGCCAATCATTGACCTGTGTTTCCTCTGGTCCGTAGACTTTGAATCATCATCTTTTCTCAACTTGCAACTGGTTTGCATAGGAGTGGTAACTGGTTTGTAATCTTCCATTCCAAACCTCTTTAGCATTTCTATGATATACTTAGTTTGAGAAATAAAAATTCCTTGGTTTCTTTGACATATATGACGACCCAAAAAGAATGATAGTCCTCCAAGTAATGACATTTCAAATTCATTCTGCATATCCTTTGCAAATTTCTGTCTTAACCTGTCATTAGTACTTCCAAAACAATATCATCAACATAAATTTCAATTAATAAAATATTACCTTGAGTTACCTTGATGTAGATGTTGTTGTCTGCGCTTCCTTTCCATAGTTCATAGGGAGTTTTGTCATTTTTCTTTCTGAGAATTACTCTGTTTTGAATGTGAATTGATGTATGCACTGCATGTGTCCAAAAAATATCTGTCAATTTGGAATCCATTAGCATTGTTTGAGCCATTTCTTGTGTAATTATAATCCATTATGATAATGTTCATTTTTCTTTGAAGAACTCTCTGAACCAATATATGAATCTATTATGTCGTCCACTATCATATATCTATCCAAACTTGTTAAGTGTTCTTACGAATCCATCTCCGTCCATACTGTCCAAGAATCTACTTGTGCAATTTTCCATAATGATGACCCATTTATCACCATACTATCATGAATTCTTGATTAATCTATCAAAATGTACTTATGCTAACTGATTGATCTAAATCTGTCTTCTTAGATTCTGCAAGCTGCTCAAAGGATGTTTCTTTAATATGTCATAGCTATCGCATAGACTCCCCCTGTCTAATATTCATATTACTTGGGAGTCTCTAAACCAGATGGCTCAGAACAATTGCTTCTCTGATGTGTATTCATCATCATCTTCATTTGTAGATTCATCATCATCTTCATTGGTAGATTCGTTATCTCTCTGAGCTTTGACTTATTTCTTTCTATCCGTGGATTCATCTTTCACTACAATGCCTGAAAGTACAATCTCTTGAACCCATTCCTTATTTACCTATCCTTCCTTTCTTTCAATTATTTTCCAAACCTTTTTGTATATGACATCTTTCCTTTTCTCTGTAGAATTTTCTTCATCTTGTTTTATTTCCAATCTTGCGATCTCTAGTACCTGGTCTTTGTTCACCTGTTCTTCCTGTTTTCTTATCCATACTTTCTTATATCTAATACTAGTATTCTCTTTCATGGAAGTACCGATCATGATTCTACAATCACTAGCCATGTGTCCATAGTTATGTCATTTGTAACACTTAATGTTATGTGTGACCACATAGGCACGGTATGATTAAACATTTCTTTTATAATCCCTGCAATCTGCAACCTTATGTCCAAAGCTAGTATAATAAAAACGATGACCATAAAATAAATTTTTATACCTGGGAGTGAATGATCTTCTTTGTGGCATAGTCCTTCTGAATTTTTTCCTTGACTGATCATGATCATGATTGAAGCTTCTTTGTGGCTTGAACATGGATGGTATTCTTGAAGA
>SNQJ01S0182167.1:0-19171 GCA_010110895.2 Picea sitchensis | reverse complement strand
CCTAGTTATGCATGAATGTCTATATGTTTTCTATATAAACAAAATCATTTGTTGGGTATGGGGAATTGAGAGCGATGTGTGGGGGGGAGGGACATATGAGCTTCCACCTTCACGTGGTTGGCCCTGTTCAGTAGAGAATAACCTATTCTCAAAACAAAAACAAGCTCATTAAGGTATGCGACCACTTAAGTTTTTTCTAGAGTATTTTACATAACTAAATGCCTGTTTATTTGCTTATATATAATTTACTCATATAAAGAATTCATCTTTTATGATTCATGCAGGTCTTGGTGATGGAAATGCATCTCGTGGAAAAATATTATCAAGTTGTATGGGCTAATGGATCTGGCGAAAGGACAATGATAAGGTAAGGGTTTTGACGTGTTTTTTAAAGTATAGAACTCAATGTAGAACTTATGGAGACATAGAAATGTAAAAATACAATTTTGATTATTGTTAAGATATTCATAATTTCTAGGACATTACTAGCATCAAATTAATGTATGAGACCCCTATGTTTGTGGGATTCATGTAGGGTTTATTCATTGTCCCACAAACAAGCGGGTCTCATACATCAATTTGGTGTCTTGCTAGGTTGTGACCTATCAATATATTTTTGAGTTATAAGTAATTTTATAAGTCGATGTGCAATAATATATAAACAAATAAACATATTTTGATCAACTGTTGAAATATTTCACCTACAAATCTACTTTGGCATGTTTCTAGGACCATTTATCTCCCCATCCATATTGAATTTGATGAGTAATTGAGTTGATGAGTTTATGTGATATACGTTGGATTAATTTTTATTTTATATGAATTTAAGCATGCTTGAGGTTTTGATCTAATTATTGGTACAAGTAGGTCAAAAGGGTGGTCTCCATCAAATTCCACATGAGAGAAGAGGGGGATTATTCCCCCTCTCTAATCTCTAAGGGACACAAACATTCAAAGAACTCAAGTCACTCAATAAGACATATGTTCATTTGATTTGTTGATTGAGGGAATTTGAATTAAGGAGGGAAATTTGTCCCTTGAAACAAGGATCGTTGATTCTAGGGATCCTAGAGACAAGTTCCCTTCAATCAAGGATTGATTGAAGGGTTAATTGTGATATTTTATTATAAGTAGGAGCTGGATGAAGTCAAGTATATTATAATTTGTCTTTGGAATAATACTTTCATAATTATGATAGTGAATTCAAATTGTAGAGGACACACTGTTGTCATGAGTTAAATTTCTTAATAAGGAGACTACATTTTCAAGAACTTATGGTTTCACCAAGGGTTCTTGTAGAGGCCTTGAGTAGGTCCCACTCAAGGGAATGAAAATAACCCTCTTTTCTATATAGTAGTTTACAAGTTCATGTAGTGGTTTCATGCAAGTTATTACAATAGTTTTATTTGCTTCATGTCATTTTATTTCAAGCCATTTTAATTCTGCAATTTTATCCCCCCACCCCCCTCCCCAACATTTTCTATGCTAAGTAGCATCTCCTTTAAAACTATTGCTAGTTCCTTTGAAATGCCCTCAACCTACACATCCTAAGTCATCTCAACAATCTGGGTCTTGGTATCCACATACAAACTAACAACCAAATCATTCTGGGAGCAAGTGAATTCGACAATTTGCTTGAAGATAATGGTGACCATTCTTCTTGTGAGTTAACTTTTGGGTCTACAACCCCTTCAAACTTTCCAATCAATTAGAACACAACATTCCAACTAGATCCAATTAAATATCCACAATTCAAAGGAAAATACTCTAGTGGAGAACAATTCCTCCTTACGTACACATGATCCTCTTCTTCAATGGCCCAAACTAGTGATCTCCCTCTAAGTACAAAAGAATCTGATCCACCCTTCTAAGAATTAAAAATTCCAAGCAACCATTCCCATGAGATACCATATGGTTGTATGACCATAGGACTCCCAAGTCTACCTACATGATCTCTACTCCTTGTGCAATTCCATATGGTCACGAGACCTTGTGCCCTAATGTGACATTCTCCCTATGTGGATCTCTCTCCTCGTGCCCTTGAGTGGATCTAAAATTCAACTCATAGGTTATATTGAAGGTTGATCCTTCCTCCCTAATAAGATAAAGGTCCGTTGTGTGTTGGAAAAAAGGGTAGGCACCTCCATTTTGGGATGTCTTCTTCACTCTAGGTTGAGGCCCAAGTTTCTTGTTAGGTGTAGTTTGCGGGTTGTTGCACCTAGCTTGGGATTTATAATGGAAGTTAGTTAGATTTGAACCTGTGTCTAGCCTAAATAATCTCAACTAGTTATTGATTCCCCTAAATCTAAAAAAACGTGCTTGTTACACACCTAGTCCTTATGGTTGGCTCTTTGTGATAACCCATCAGCACACAACTTTTCCTTGATAATAAAAAATAAAGAAGAGGCCACATCACTACATTGTAGAAACACTAAACTAACTACTTTGAACCTTGTAATTCAAAGCATATATTCATGCTTTGAGATTAAGAGAGTAACTATGAATTTCTCTTGTCAGTAGGCATGCACCAATGTGGTTATCCTTATATACCAAAGCATCTATGCATGGTTTGAAATTCAAATTTTTGTTCTTCAATGACATGTAAGAGAATTAAATAAGATATTAACTAATAATTCTTCAGTGTTAATATTTCACAATATTAGCATAGTGACAATGAAGAGTCTAATTCATTTTGTTGAGGATCATAAAAGAAGGATACAATATCATATTAACATTCATTTAGACCAATTTGGCATGTCAAAAATGTGTTAAGCACCTTTGGTGATGGAGGGTAACCAACTTCCTTCTTCATTTTCCCTTTGAACTTCAATCTGACCATCACACTAATTAGACATTTATGGAGAGTTTAACAATGTGAATTTCTTTGCATCATCTGGTGATATTTAATGGATTGATTCTTTTTTCTTATTTGAATTATCTAATGCATGCCTCCTCTGCATCTCCTCGAGGGAGTTGTTGGGTAAGGAGACTATCGACAAAGGGTTTGATTCATGAGTTATTATATCCATGTCTACACCACCACCCCCCTATGGATTGGTCAAAGTACTTTACAATACCACATGCTTGGGTACCTCTAGAATCATTTTTTTCAATGGCACCCAAAAGGCATTCTTTGAGTTTTCCTTTTTTGAGTCTTTTCAACAATAAGATTTGTTATTCTTCTTCCTATTAGATTGAAAATACTTTTCCTTCAGAGAGGAAGTTGCTACATGCCCATGCTCAAAAAAGAATCTACAACAAAAACCAATATGTTCATAGTCTAGTCAATGTGTCCAACTACAATTCTTGTACTCCAATACAATTTGGCCATGAATACCTTTGCACAATTCTACGCAAATGTTGATTTGGGAATAAGTTGAGGATGTCACCCTGACAAATTTTGGATAGTGTAACCAAAGTCTTATTGATGGTCACAATAGATTTAATGCCCTTGTATTCTAGAATGATACTGAGAAATCTTACCCAAATTACGACCTCTGAAAATTACCCTAAATGTAAGTTGAATTCAAGAAAACATAGCTTTATAAAGAGCCCTACATTATACATGAACCAATTAGAGCCATCGTCTATAACATGTGAAAAATTCAACTCAATGATAAATCCTAGGAAGGAAAACCCTTTAGAATATATGGATCCTAATCAATGGCATAAAAAAAGAAGCCCAAGAAGTATATATCCACTTACGAAGATTGTTCGGTGATGTACGTAAGACATTAAGGCTAGAGACTAGTGAGTGCTTTAGATTATAGTCTTCTCCCTTCTTGGCCCATATAGGACCGTGTTTCAAAATCATAATCGAGGTTTCCTTATTAACACAAAAGGATGTGATAGGAGATTTCTTAGAAAGCAGGGGAAAACTGTCAATATTTTTCTTAAAACCTACAGAAGTCGTCGCAATAGCGACGTAAGTTCATCGCAAATATGGCATCTGCGTCGCAAGCTATTAGTGGGTTGTTTACACTGCCACACTTTTTCATCGCTATTTCCACGCTCCGTCGATATAGAGACGCATGTTCATTGCAAGAAGGTATACATCTCTTCTTCTTGCCACGAACTTGCATCCCTATAGCGACGAACGTTCGTGGAAATAAGTTAAATATTTTCTTTGGGATTCCATCTTTCCGACGTATGTTCGTCGGTGTACTGACAATAGTTTGTCGTAATTACGACGATGTGAACAAAACAAATTAACATAAAATATTTAGGCCGATGATACATGGTGGCCTGATTTCGTCGTTGTTTCCACGAATACATAGTGCGTGGATATAGCGACAAAAAAATTTCCACAAAAAATATTGTTTGCCTTCGTGGAAAGTGCGACAGATATGTGTGGCAATAGAAATGAAAAACCATGGCAAATTTGGTCATATGTAGTAGTTTTATATGTATAATATAATATAATATAATATAATACTAACTTAGATCAATCTTAATGTCATATCTACTATGCACTGACAGGGATCAAATCTCTCGAAGTGAAAACCTATTTTATAATGCAAAATGTAGTGTAATGTAGCTAGGGGAATAATATGGGGTACCTAGGGTGGTACCCACAAGAAATAATAATAGATATGTATTGTTATGTATGAAGGCCACTTTTAATAAATAAGGCCTAGTGTGAACACAATAAATGTAAGAGGGCTTATTATAAGGTTCTGCCTACTAGAAGGTTCCTCCTTTAAAATGTTCTTAGGTGGTAGGTATCACTATATAAAGAGGTGTAAACAATGTAATGGCCATGTTGAGAAGTATTTTATTTGGAACGTATCTCAATAGGAGGTATCCCCCTTGAAGAGGCAAGTGATCGGGAGTAGATCCCTTCTTCAAAATGATATATTGTATGGTGTTTCCCTACCCTAAGGGTTTTCATAATAATAAAGGAGATTTTCCATATCGTTCTATGTATCTCATGTGATGATTATATTTGTAGATATTTGGTACTTAACAAGTGGTATCAGAGGTTTTTCTTCGGCCATGAAAAAGGGGCAATTTTGTTTTTCTATTTTACAAGTTTTCAAATGAAGAAGTAAAACAGAGCCATGACACTCAAGTCAATTCCTGTAGATTTTTGTACATAATTTGAAGAAATTGGTTGTATATCTAATTTCCTCTTGGAAAAACAACCACTTTCAAAAAAGCAATTGTCTGAATCGAAGTTCACAAGGCCAGGATATCATTGATCTAAAATCAATGGATTTTTAGGGTTTTTTCGTTGACGACTGCACGATTTTGTAGGTTTCTGTAGAAATTGGTGCATAATTCTCCCAAAAAAATTGTGTATCCAAGTTCCTCTCATAAAATCACCCAATTTCAAAAAAACAAATCGTTCGAATCGAAGCTTCAGAAGTGAATATATGGTTGATTTAAAATCAATCGTTTTTAAGGGTTTTTCATGACGACAACGAGACTGCAGAGCTCATAATTTTTTACAGGGTGCTTATATTTCTACTAGATCAGTTCCATTGGATAAATGATTTTCAGAAGTTTCATTTGATACATTATATGTAGTGCTTCTAATCAATATGTTGTGTGCTATAGCCATTGAAACATTTCACTCTCAAACCCTCATGGGTATGAACCATGAAGATAGGATCGAGATCTTTAAATTTCTCCATGATATTCAAAAGACATTTTCTACATATAAGGATCTATTTATTGTTCATAACACAACCTTGTGTCAAGGAAGAATATGATCGAAAACGATGTGCCTAGTATGATTTATAGTATGAATGTGAGGATTAGTATATGGACAATTGGCGTTTCTGGGATGATACCTATTTTCATCTTTTATATGATGACTCTACTACACCTTATGTAGGGAACATCAATGCTATGACTACCAGTGTCCACTTTTCCTATTCTATAGGGATATTGTTCGTTCTAGACTCATCTTTGACCCTTTCCAACTATGTGGATGGATCTACATATTTGGATCATCATAACTAGTGTAGACATATGGAGAACGATTTTTAGTTGCCTATTGAGTCTCGGTATCTTCAGAGGGGAGTTCACATGACCACTTGGAAATGGGACCCAGTTTATAGTGGAGCTTGGACTACTTCAACATGGTGGCTATTACTTCTACATGGGACCTTGGTTCTCCAACATACTTCAACATTATGGTCCACACTTATCCATGGGACCCTGGTATATAAATTTCCATCCGCATACATCGAAATCAATGCACCTCATTAATTTGATTACATTGAAATCAATGCATCTATTTCAACCTATATTAACCTACATGTTATGCCACCCTACTTTAGTCAATCAAATATCTACACGTGGATTAGAAATTGACATGTACATTGAAATCAATGCATCTAGTAAATATAATTACATGAAAACAACTTCTTATTAAAATATTTTGCAATTTTCTATCCTTGTTCTAAGAAATTAATTTTCCATCACTAGGGCTCCTCTTATTCTAAGTTGAATAGTATTTAGAAGTATTCAAAACTATTTGATATTCATGATAATCTTCATCCTAATATTCATATGCATCTAGTTAATCTAATTACACTAAAATTAATGCATCTACTTCAACCTATATTAACCTAATAGTATTTAGAAATATATGATATTTATGATAATCTTTGTTTTGATATTCATATGCATCTAGTTAATCTAATTACATTGAAATTAATTCATCTACTTCAACCTATATTATCATAATTTTGTATCACTAAGACTCCTCTTATTCTAAGTTGAATAGTATTCAGAAATATATTATATTCATGATAATATTCGTTTTGATATTCATACACATCTAGTTAATCTATTTACATTGAAATTAATGCATCTACTTCAACCTATATTAACCTAATAGTATTAAAAAATATTCATAAGTAAATGATACTCATGATAATCTCTGTTCTAATATTCATACACATCTAGTTAATCTAATGACATTGAAATTGATGCATCTATCTATTCTAAGAAATTTTTAGGTTAATCTAGATTTAGGCTAATTGACACCCTTAATAGATTAAGTTTAAGTTAATTAAGGGATCCTTATAGATCAATGTGAAACTTCCCAAAATTTTAAGTTCACGGCCTTATTTATATTTTTAGGGCCCGATTAAGTTTAGGTTTTGCACATAATTTCGATCATCAGAATGCTAAAGTTTGCAAGAAGCATAAAAATAAAAAAAGAATTATGTGCAATGCTACTCCTTCAATTGGGAAGATATTGTGAGAAGCTCTCTGAATCTACCCCATTCTCTCCCAATAATGGTAAATTATCTTGTTTTTATTTTTTGGAGTTGTTTCCATCTTTTTTTTTTAAGTAAAAAGAGGGCGGAGCCTGTTATATTATATCATATACAAAAGACACATTTGTCCTTAGGCTGCCAATTGTTTTGCCAAATTAGCAGAAACAAGAACAATCGGTAGCCTTGGATAACCATGTCCAAAAGAGGCAGATCGCCACCTACCCTGCCCAGAGGAAACTAGGACATGTGGTTGCCAATAGTCTGTGCATTATCCATGAAAGCTGAAATCAAAACTAAACTAAACAGTAAAGAGTTTGAGCTCACTGAACCCCTAACTAGAACCTGAACATCTAACCATAACCTGAAGGCAATCTTAGCCAAGCTATTACCCGTTGGGGTCTTCATTGTGTTGTCCATTACGAGCTGGCAGATCATAGGGTCTCACACACGTCGGACATCTTTTCTTTGCTGGTGCGCTGGAGAAAGCCTTATATAGCATGTCTATGCGTTGGCTCATGAATGTGCCACAACAGACCTTGACTTCCATCTAGCTTCTTAGGTCAAACACGAAGTCTAACTATTCCAAGTGGAAGAAGGGCGAAGGGACACGCCATTGATCCAGTGCTATCATGATAGGAGGTGGCACAAGGACCTCGCCACCCTCCTTCGACATGCCACCCCCCATTGCCTCACTTGTTTCCGCCTGCGTTCCCTCCTCTGCTCCGTCCTGGTAGTCTACTCCTGCGCTCCATCCTTGTGCTCCTACCTTCTTCCCAGGGTCGTCTTCTTTCTCTGTGGCTTTGAAAGAAGCGTAGCCCGCTGAGAGTGTGTCATCCTGAGAGGCCATATGGAGGCACTCCTCCTCGACGTAGTAGATATGGAATTCCTCCATTATTGACTCCATGGTGTCGGTACCATGGTGAGCCACTGTAATTGACTGAGTTTCTTCCTCAATGAAACTGGTTGGAGGATGCCAATTCTCTAGCACCGTGAAGAGCATAGACTCCAGAGGGAGCTGTATGGGTTCCTCCGGGATGACCTCCTCCACAAATGTCACTGGAGGTGACCAGGCCATCCCTTCCCTGTCTTCCCTGCGAGTTATCTGAGTTCTCTGAGTGCGGGCAATTGAGAGCGCCCTCTCTAGCCACTGCTTTCGCTTCTGTCTCACAGCTAGGTTGTATCAGACAGGGCCGCGACGTGACCTTCCTCTCTCCCGTGGCATCGAGAGGATGATGATAATGGTGAGGTTGCAGGAGGTGTTGTAATGGCCGCACCCAAGCTCAACACTGCTAGCCTGGTGCGGACTGAATGCGAAATGGAGAGATCTAATGAGTAGTTGGATGATAACCAGGAGCTGCGACAGGACGACTGCCATTATCACCTCCCTAGCATTGAATTTCTTTGTCACTGGGCTATTCGCGCGAGGGAGAAGTCCCATAGCTTCTGGCTGGTAGTTATGGCTGGCTCCCATACTTAATGACGAGAGGATGGGAGTCGGCCATCCTTATTTATGGCCTGGCCAAGCCTGATACGACGTGGCACTTGTGTACTACGTGTCACCCCATCTGGGTCAATTGTTTCCATCTTGATTGTGTGGTCCATCTCCTTTTAATTTGGTTCATGTACCATGTCAACTCTATGCTTGGATTCAAGAAAACCAAATTCATTTCCATCCCTCTCCCTAATTTGCATGGAGCACCGATATTTTTGCATTCTAAGCAACTCAATCAATCAATTCCATTTTCCAATTCCATCTTGCAAATATTCAATTATAATTAAAATTAAAAATTATATAGAAATGAAAGCGGATGATGCATTTGTATTGCCTGTTTTATGCTACTGCCTTGAGAAATCTTGTGCGCGGCCTCAAATTCACCCACATATATTAATGAGTGCATTGTAATGTACAATATAGGATGTTCTAACACACACGCATTTCAATTTAGAAAGGAATGGACACATGTAAAGAAAACAACAACCCGCTTACCAGAGTTGAAAAGTTAAGGTTTTCGGGTTCTCTGTCAATAATCCCTCGAATGGTCCATAAAAACTTTGGTGCAGAACTATTTGACTCGCCTTAACTCTAAAATCCATGATATATATATATATTATAATGGAGTATAGTTATATTAATTTATTATTTAAATACATACGTGACAACATTTCCCACCAACACAAATTAATAATTATTTTTAATAATTATTATTTATATTTAAAAATTTAACTAAATAAAATTACCTATATTTTAATATCCACTTATCCTCAAAAGACGATAACTCTTCTTCCTAATGTATATACAACGTATTATCTTAATAGGTTTTTTCACATTATTTTTCATACATTTACATATATTATTTATATGTAAATATATATTTATGATAATATTATATATTATTTTATTTTTATTATTATCAAATTTATATAAATTATTTTTTATATTTAAAATTATATAAACATTTTACTATTTTTTAATCTATGATTATAAATTTTATTTTTCTATACATTTACATATATTATTTTTTTTTTAAATTTATGATTATAAATTTTATTTTTCCATACATTTACATATATTATTTTTATATAAATATAATATTTGTGATAATATTTTATATTATATAATTTGTTATGTTGTATGGGGACTCGTCCCCCCTCAAAAAAACCTGCTTGTTTCGAGGACTTGGGGACTTTTAGGAAACTTACCTAAATTGTTGGGGACTTCATCGGGGACTCGGGGACTTGCAGGCCATCCCCAAGACGTTCCGAACAGGCTTCAGGGACGTTCCAAACAGATTTCGAGCATGTTTTGGGTAGATTTCATGGATTTTTGGGGCAGATTTTGGAGATATTCCAAGCATATATCTTCAATCTTGACAATCATGGAAATTGATGATTGGAGAATAAGATTATTTTTCCCATCTATTAATTTTGTATTGCATTGAATCTAAATTTGTTGTAAACGTTGCAGCTCAAAACATGGGTTTTGTGATGGGTTTTGATTTGGGTTTTTGGTGATTTAAATATTGTATTTTCAGTAGCAAGGTTACAACAAGCAAAACTTCCATGTCAAAAAAACAAGAAATGCAACATTTCAAAGGGTTGATCCTTGTGGTTATTGCTCTTGTTTTTATCATTTTTCTGATCATCTTAGCTTTTACATGTTGTACATGGGTTTCCAAGGGTCATTCAATTATAGTGCTTCCACCATCCCAACCTCAAGCATTGTGAAAACAATCAGATAGTAGTGACTTCGATTGGTACTAAATGTTTGAATAAATTCCTATTCAATCACCTTCTTAATCTAAAATATGAATCTCATCTCTTTACAAAACCAAAGTGTTTTATAGTGTTTTTCAACACAGCCATAAAAATCTGCAAAACCGATTGAAGGGAATGTCTTTTAAGTTTTAACATAATCGTCATTAACAAGAAATACGAGGAAGAAAAATTGCTATAGAGACATTTCTCACTTAAGTTTCTTAAAGCTAAACTGCATTTTGCTCTTGTCTAGCAGCCAATAATGCAATGACACTCGACCCTTTTTTAAATTGCTTAAGCTTTTTCAAAATTGACAAATGTAAGACGCTATGCATAATACTGTATAATATAACTTGTTATGCTTACAAGCTTGAAGCAACTACAAATATTTATGGTGATTTTTTATTTTTTTTATTTTTTATTATTATTATTATTATTATTATTATTATTAACCCATCATCCTTCTCTATCAAAATTATACAATTCATAAATTAAATATACACTCCATAGATTAAGCAATTAATAAGTTAATTATAACGTTAACAATATTGACACATATCAATCTCATACCATTGATGGAAAATGGGACATAGCTAATGAACTATTTTGATTTTGATTATTTATGAAATTAATAAAATAGTTATATTTTTAAAGTGTCATTAGCTTATTTTAGTCACCTGTAAAATCAATATATATATTTTTTTAAAAACACAAATTTTATCATTAATACATTTTTACATATAAGCTTTCTTTTTTATTGAGATTAATAAAAAAATATGTATTTCAAAAATAACAACGTTCAGATCAAAACATTTGTATCTGTTAGATTTCTTTCAATTAAATTTCTTTGGATTTTTGTTAATATCTCAGTTGAACTATTGTGGTGCCTCCAACTCAGCGGTTGGAAATATATTAATGGTGGAGTCGTAGCTTTTCATTGAGATTAATTGAAAAAAATCTATATTCCAAGAAGCACAACTTTCAGATCAAAACATTTCTACCCGTTAGATTTCTTTCAGTTTAATTTCTTTGGCTTTTGTTAATTTTTACGTTGAACTGTTGTGGTGCCTCCAACTAAGTGGTTGGTCTCTCAGGGTCTGCAACATTGTCAGACTGTCCGTCAAGGTCTGACTGATTGATTTAATTGTTTTTTTTTAAATCATTTTTATTTCTGACAATCATCTAACAAAAATAGCAGACACCATAGAAATAAAGTCATATCAAGAAGCCGTGAACCAATCCAAAATTAGATTTGTGAAATTTTGTAAATAAGAAAATAATTTTATTTTTAAGAATAAATAAAGTTAATATAGAATTTCATGAAAACTTTGGGAATTGTTGGAAATTTGAGTGGATTAATAGTTGGTCAACGTAGTTTGACTACGTGACCAAAAGCTATAGTCCCTAAATGAGGGCGGACTAATAAAGAATGAGAACCCCATCTTTTGTTTCACTATAATGTATGTTGGATTAGGATAAATACTATACATGGATATTTCTTTTGTAACTATCTCATTGAAATGTTTTAGTATATTTTCAACAAATTCAGACTTATGAGACGAGGATGTATTGTTAGATGATAGTTTATTGTGTGATAAAATTTCAAGACAAGATTTCATCTATAGGAAGAAGATATGAGAAATAATTAATTGAAATTTTTATAATAAATAATGAACGAGAACTCCACTTTACTTTTTGTTTTATTTGAGTATATGTTATATTATGATTAGTATTATATATGTTTTTTTTTTTTTTTTAATAAATAGAGAATCATAACCTCATCTTTTATTTCATTATAATGCATGTGAGATTGGGATATATATTATACATGGTTATTTCTTTTGTAACTGTGTCATCAAAATACTTTAGTATATCTTCAAAAATTTCAGATATATGGGAGGAGGGTTAATTGGTCTACTTTGAGATGATAGTGTGTTGTTATGTAACATCCAGTTCCACTAATCACATTTTTATACTGACTTGTTCTTTGAGGACACTTGTGAGCAAGTGATCCGATTATGGTACATTATGATTTCTGTTTTGATTATGAGTTATGTTATATTGAGTATTGAGATTTATATGTTGTTTATAGATGTATATATTGGCAAGTATTATGATGAGATTGCATGAGTGTGCAAGAAACAAGACAGGTAGAGGATGTTGATGGCATCAAAGGACTTCCTTGGACTCCAGATTGAGTCATGGAGTAGACTTATATTTAGTTTGAGCATTTGATTACACACATGTGTTATATGATGATTCAGTATGGATATTTTGTATATGGATTATTGCCATTGTTTTTGTCAATGGATGTAGGTTTGGTGACGCTTGCTAATCCGACTCACATGAGGAGTAAAGGGGTCATACACATAAACCAAACATATGAGGAAGAGTTGTGGCAATGTCTATATCACAGCCTACTAGCACTCTTGTCGTGACCTGAACTTAAGGTTAACAATTACCTAGTTTGAGAGGTCCACGATGTCGTGAGGGAAAATTGAGATAGTCACTGACGATGAATTCTAAGGGGTGTGCAATAAGGCAAAATCCTTATTCCAAACTATCAATGGAAAGTGACACCCTTGGAGCATAGAGTGCGTCTTGAAGGGCACATGGCATAAACAAAATGTGAGTAAAAAAAATTCTAGAAGGCTTAGATATTAAAATAAAATACTTAGGCTTTGTTAGAAACAACATGATATTGATTATTAAATTATAAACAAGAAAACTAACCAAGAGTCTAAGTCTAAGAGGTTTGACCAAATTAAAATATTAAAAGGGAATAAGAAGAATTACACTAGTAAGTAAAGTAAAAGAATAATTTAGAATAAATGGGATATATGCACATGTGTGCATGAAAATAATAAAAATTATTTTTTGTTAAAAAGAAAATAAAAACATGAGAGAATAGTTGCTCAACATAAAGTTAGTATCTTAAGTCAATCAACCACGAATCCTAACCAAAAGAAGACTTCTAATCCAGCTCAAACTGAAATTTAGTTAGGGAACACAAAATAAATGAGGGAATGGGGAACTAAGAGACAACTAAGAGAAAAAATAGGAACAAATTGGGGAATGTGAGGGAAAATGTCTAATAAATTAAAATAAAAAGATAATTAACATGTGCAACTTGGGGAAAGTGTGAAATGTGTAGTGGGTGAATAATCCTTAATTAAATTATTAAAAATTGTTTATTTGTGCATGATAGGACATGCGTCATTGAGAATTTTCCTATAAAAGAAATGGAGAGGAAGAGAGAACACAACCTATTGTTGGATGAATGTTATGTTGTTGAATTTTTTATTGACCTGTTTACTTGTGGAGTGTTGGGTTGCAAACTTGTGCAAGAGGTGGAAGCCTCTCCTTGTGAGGGAAAGTTTGTGCTATTGAGTTTCTAGTTTTTCTGTGTGTGGCCCCTTTGCGGCTCGAGGGGTTAAGGGTGAAGAAGATTACACCTAGCATTGGTTGGGAGGTACCGATGAAGTCTTGGGATTGTCAAGCAAAAGCAAAGGAAGGTTATCGTGCAAGCTTCATATTAGTGAACAACATCAAGCTTCAATATTCTTGGTCACGGTATTCAATTATTCGTTGATTATCATAAATTTGGATGTTAATTGCACGCTACTCTTCATGAATTTAATCTTTAATTTTATTTCATAATATTCAGTAGTGTAGTTACAATTCTATTTATTGTTGTACAGAGAAGGGGTAAACAATGTATTTCATTAAAATTGTTTAAAAAAAAGTATTCTTAGTTCGATGCAAAATATTAGGTGGATGTCTCTTGTAAGTTAGAATCTTGTCACTACATATTATTTTGGATCATGATTCTGAAGTAAATTGGGGTTATTGTCATTATTTTTATCTTCTCGCCACAACTTTTTGTTGATTGATTGATAAGGCTAATGATATAAACCATTCAATTGTATTATGCTTGATATGTTATTTCTTGTTATGGAAATACTTATTACAGCAACAGACTTACCCGGTGTGCCACTAGACTACACGGTTCCTAAGGTTAATCATTTAACTTTCACATATCTGCATGGTTGCAATATCCGCACTATGTTTAGTCGAACTCTAACTTTGGCTCATTTTAAATTGAATCTGAAGGTGTCGTAAAACTAAAATGGTTAAATTTTTCTTGAGATACATGCCAAGTTGCGTGTTGTAGCCTCCTGTGATAGAAATGCGAGGACCAGTAAAGTGTCATTACTATTTCATTATTTTATTTTTGCAATATGGTTTTTATGAAGTTTTGTTTCTCGCATAACTGTGTTTAGATTGTAAGTGCTACTCCCTTGGCGTATGTGTTAGAAATAATTTAAATGTAGGCCTCAATCGATGCTTGTTTCTCTCTTAAGTTTAGGAGTCCTTTACCCTTAGTTAGTGAAGCACAGAGAAATTTTTCCTTATCTTAGTCCAGAGTGTAGTTGCAAGGGTGAGCTCTAGAGAAATCCCAATTTTCAACTAACCATTCAGTAATATGAATAAATTCCCAAGCAATTGACTAGTAGGATTACAAGAGAAAGTTAAGTGTGCTTAGTCTATAGTCTCTAAGAGACTAGGTGTCGAAAAAAAACAAAAAACTAATGTGTTGCAACTAGAAAATATTTAAGCATGAATGTTTAATTCAGTGATTAATGGAATAGATTCCACAATCTTAGCTTGCTTGAAACAAGTGTGACACGTTGTGTTGGAATGCAATTTTTTATTTTATTCACAAATATTACGATCTCTTCTAGAAATAATCAAAATTGGGGAATTAATCATGCATTGGGAACGATTGTATGGAGGCTTGTAGTGATCACTAAAACTAGAAGTGTCATGTCTTGGTTAAGAACACATCGACACCCAAATTTAATCAACTCTCAGCTATTGTCGAGGAAATCACTTTTAGAGCCTTGAGAATAATATTTTCTTATAGAAGCCACCTCATTTATGTGCGACTTGGTGTTAGATGACTCGTTGTCAAATTGTTTCGTCGTAAAGTTGAAGGTTCTAAACATAAATTTTGATGGAATTATCATTGATAAAACCAATTTTTATCTCTGCTAGAGTTAAGTAATTACCTGATGTTCTCGGTTATTTTTATCGCTTCCTTACTATAATATCTTGTTGCCCTAAGGATTAAATGATTTTTACTTATATCTTGAATCTTGTACCTTGTATTAATGTAAATACATCTTTAGCACATCAACCCTAGATATTAAGTGAATCTTAATGCTTTCTATTAACAATTAGAAGCTAAGACTGAATAAAACGAAATTCCATTATTGAACATTTATATTGGTACGATTAACTTAAAACACATTTTGCTACTAATTATGTATTTGCTGTTAATGAAAAAGGTTTTAATGATGTATTGCTATTGATTGATTATCAATGATCTAGCAAGTGGAATAGACCAATAATTTTGTTAAGTAGTTTGGAGAGTAAATTCCAATTGCATGTTCGGTATCCTAAAATGTGCAAGTGGTGTAGCATTGGATAAGAATGTTAGGTGAACTCTAAATTCTATAAAAGTATAGAATTTAGATTTATCTCTTCCTTGCAATTAAAAAAAAAGTATGCACAAGGGATGTAAGTTGTACGTTATCTTAGCGCTTAACGAAAAGGAGAAAGGAAAGGATTATAAAACTTTCCTGTAGTATTAGAGTTTTTTGATGTATTTCCGAAGGAAATACCAGGTTTACCACCAGAAACAGAATCAAAGTTTACCATAGATTTGAAACCTGGAACAAAACCGATTGCTAGGATGCCATATCAGATGTTGACCCCTGAATTGCAAGAGTTGAATATGCAATTGAAGGAGTTGTTAGACTTGGGACTTATACGTCCAAGTGTGTCGTTGTGGGGTGCACCAATTACTTTTGTAAGAAAGAAGAACAGATCGTGGAGGCTTTACATTGACTATCATCAATTAAACATGGCCACGATTAAGAACCAATATTCGTTTGTCACATACCCACTACTCAAATCAAACTTTTTCGTTGATTTCTCAATGATCAAAATCCCCGAAGTCCCACGGGGCTTAGCATAGGCTAGCTCTTTCCCTTTTTATTTTTTTCACCTCCAGGTGGTTGTAGTTCACAACTACGAGCTGAATCAGCACGGTGTCTTTTCTCACTTCGTGACTCAGTGCTACTGGAACGTCGAGTCGTTCGACTCTGCAAACCCCGAGGCTTGAAACAACGAAGCGCCAAACCACGACAGGGCTAGCGAGGGGCAAGTTTCTCTCTTGGGGTCCTATCTACGTGACCCTATATGGTGTCCACGCGCTTAAACCAGCCAAGAGCTTGTCGGATTTTCATGATTCAGGGAATCGCGATACACGACTTCTACATTTCCCCATTCAAATCCCCGAAACTTCCAAGGTCTCCAAAGTTTCCTTCTAAAGGAAGATCGACGGTCGTAAGCCTCCCCTGATCCAACGGTATGGATCCTTTTGGGGTTTCGATACTCGGGAGTTCGAAATGCAACGACTCCAAGACTCTTCGTCATTCAAATCTCCGAATTCCGATATGGAAAGTCGTGTAAGGGATCGACGGATCTTAGGAGCATGGATCCAATGGTCCACGGGATTTCGAGTATCGGGATTTCGTGACTCACGAAGGCAAGGTTTCTTGCCTTTTTCAATCCCCAAATGTCGAAACGCCGAAACGTCAACCAACAGCCACGTGTCCCTTCGATGGATGGCGGCGAACCTCAACCAAGATCGACGGTCGTGGTCTTTTTGGGATGATCAATGGTCACGATCAAATCTCGACTTTCCTCAATCTTAATCACCCCTCACGCCATTTTGAGGCTTCGCTGATTGGAATTTCGCGACTCGCGAAGACAAGGGTTCTTTGCTCTTTTGTTTCCTGGGTGCCAAAACGCCGAAGTGTTTACTAGCGGCCACGTGTGCTCTATAGATGGACAGTCCAGGTACTTCCATGGACCATGGGGTCTATGGTCTCGATTCCTTCATCTCTTACAAGGGAAAAAGGAAGGGGTCGTGGCATTAATGCCTGCGTCTCTTTCTTAAATCAAACGGTCATTACAGACCTTGGGATCCTCTGAAGGGATCCTGTTCTCGCATCACTTGCAAAGACGGAGAGGGGTCGAGGAATCATCATCCACGTGTCCTCCCTCAGATGAACGGTGCTCGTTGTTTCGCGATTTCACGACTTACGACTCCCAGTGACGCAAATCCTTTGTCAACTCGAATCCCCGGTATCTGAAATACCGATGGACTCTCGATCTCTGCCACGTGTCCTTCACGGATGGACGATCTAGATCTATATCTGGATTTTTACCAAGGAGTGTTCCGATCTATTGTCGTCAGGACTCTCAAAACCCCGAACTCCGAATCCCTGATACCAACTCCTCTTTTGGGACTTTCACCCTTGTTCACGAGGGCTTAACCCTCATGCACCTCCTAATGGATCCAACGGCTATCGGGCTGTCTAGCTAAAATCCAATGACTTAGATCAGTCCCACGCCATGTACTCTCTCACTGTTTTCTGGATGGAAAAAGAAACCAACGGTCCAGATACTTCCCCAGACCTTAGGGATCCACGGTTCCGATTTCCTCGCTATTCACGAAGGTAGAGGAAAAGGGGCAAGGTATGTAACGCCCTTGTTTCTTTCATCAATCTAATAGTNGACGGGATCTCGTCCGTCGATGGATACTTATCCCTACGCTGCTACTTCGGGATTTTAAGAGGATCATTCCTCCTCGTACAGGGTTGTTAAGATTTGAACATTCAAGTCCTCTTTCCAGGTTCTTGGTAAACCTTTCCAAGGAGGGAATCTCTGTGAAGAGATCTATTCCGGGGCATTCTTGGAGACAGATAAGGGGAAACAAATTCCCGAGAACGAACTGGAAGTCTGACTTGGTTCAACTTATGCATAGTTAAATTCATTTATCAATCATAAGCCATGCATGGTTTTTTTGTTATAAGCATATATCTACCATTTCTTATCAAAACATTGCAAAAACATTCTTATATTTTAATCGTTCACAATTTCACATTTTATGAGCATATATGTCAGCATATGAATTTTTCAAGATGCAATATGTAAGACACTTATCATAAATAACACTAGAAGTGAATGCAACTGCTGAGAGGGGTGCTCGTTTCCACCCAACCGTAGGCTTAGCGACTCCCAACGGATTTACCACTAGCCACCCCTGGGCTGAGACCACGATGCTGTGAGACTACGTCTCCGTTTGCCAGTGACTAGAAGCGAAGGTTGCAATCCTTCCTCTCTGCTATCACTCACTCTGCATAATGCTAGAGTTATCCCCTCGCATTTTCCCCCCTCGAATTACTTCTTCCCCACACCTTATCCTCTTGCGAGGTTGCGTGTGGCGCGCTTACCCTCACGCTGATCAGGCCTGACGGCTCTACGGATAGGCGGTTCACCTTCCCATCCCTCATTAAGCCATCAACCTGCCAGCCTGCAAGGCATTAAATTCAGGGCCAACGATCCGCTTTTGGTTCTCTGGGCCAGTGGAGTCCAAATATGGTATTAATTCTCAGTGGAAGTTAAGGCCACCTTTCCAGGTGCCCTCCACCGCCATCGTGGTCTCTTTTTCTGCACATCCCCTCTCAGCAGTCCTGCAATAATTCAAAATGTTATTCACATTCATTGACCTTTTCCTCAAGGTCCATTTACATCACATATTCACA
>SNQJ01S0182166.1:0-19171 GCA_010110895.2 Picea sitchensis | reverse complement strand
GGGGAATGGTTACATGCATCTTGGATAGTGCCCCTTCAAAGTCAAAGTTCAAGTCAACCCTTTCAGTTTTGGATGTCTTAGGGAGAAGTATATACAAAGGTGGGGGTTTTGTTTGGGAATCCAAAGGAATGGTAGAGGTAGGTTGGTTCATCTTTTTTCTTCTGTACACCTGGAATTCTTGTTTTTTCAACTTCTGTTTTGATTATTGGTCCAGGTTGTTTATTATTTCCATCCTAGCCAACTTGGTTGCTTCTTTCATGCCCTCCTGGTGATCTTTAGCGGTGATATTTATTTGAGGTCCTTCTATTATATGGCCTATATTTTTCACTTGTTGGTGGCCATCATTGTTATAAGGACATTCATGCTCCCAATGTGCTTCACTTCATTGTAAACACTAAGGATTTCCATCCACAACATTGGTAGGAGCTAAGGCGTTTGGAACCTCTTCGTCATTCTTTGTTTTATAGAATTGGTTCCCCTTTTGGAATTGACATTTGTATGGGACCCTAGGTGCTTGGCTCTGGGACCTTTCCAAGTTGACAATTCTACTCATTATTATCTCTTGATATTTTATCATGCCATGCACAATAGCTTATAGTTTTTCCATGCTGGCACAAAGGTAAGAAGTAGGCCCGATATTGTGGAATATCCTTGGTTTAGTGTCTATTTTGCCCCTTGGATTTGCAAAAGGCTCAATCTTTGATTAATGGAGGTTGCCTTCAATCTTGGTAGCCAACTCTTTAGCTTCTTGGATTGATTGGGGGTTTTTGTCCCTGAGAAGATATCCTAGCTAGCCAGTGAAAGACTTGGTGTAAATATAGACAAGATAATTATTGCTTGCATGATGGCTAATAGGGATATTCTACAACAAAGTTTCAAACCTAGTGTGGAATTCCTGAATGGATTCATTTTCATGTTTCCAAATGGAGTTCAATCTGGTAAGAAGCATGCTGGGGTCTTCTTTGATACTCCATCTCTTGAGAAAGGCTTCTTCTGGTTTGTCCATGGTCATAATGCTACCATTGGGAAGACTGAGATACCAACGCCTTGAAGCATCAAGGAGGGTAGCAGAGAACAATTTCATGACTAGGTCTTCAACACCTCACTAATGGGGTGAAGTTGAAAAAATACCCAGAAATTGCTCATGTGTTATTCAACACTAATTACATTAGTACCGGTAAATTTAGGCAACCACTTCTCATACTTAGTAGGTGGAATTTTCCTAGGGTAGCCTGGTATAGCTGACATGTCTAGCAGTTTAAAGAGACTGTATGAACATTGTTGTTGATTATTGCGTCGGTTCGTTGCATTGGTCGGAGTTGTTGAGCTAGACATGGTTTTAAAAGGAAGGTTTCCTCCAAAAAGTGATTTTACAACACGAGAGTTTCCGGGAGGCTTCCTTCTAAGGATTGAGGAGGATTATTGTAAATCCTTTTAGATTGTGGAGTCACCAGATAATTTTCTTGAAACTATCAAAACGATAAGGGAAAACATCCAAAGTGGAGTCGCCAGGTAAGATTTTAAGATAAAGACTCTGGAGGAAAGGCTTATTGAAAAGTGTCGTATGAGGAAGGTTTGACTCAGTGTTCCCCGACAATGGTGCCAAAATTTTATCACACAGTTTGTAGTTTGGATAGTATATGGATGAAAAGTGGTTAAATTGGCGTAACTGAACCAATCCCACCCACTGTCACCTTGATGGAAAGGTTCTTTCTATTTAGGGATGTAAGGCCCAGAGGAGACGTCCCCGGTGACCAGGGGTTTTAAGAAGTCAAAAAGGCTTAAAGGCTCAAAGATAAATTCCCCCTCACAAGCCACCACTTGATCAGAAATTTTGGCTTATATCCCATAAATATAACCGGAATTAATAACCAATAAGATCACCTACCCGAGACAAAGTAACAATAAACCGTGCATATGCAACCTTGCTTGCTGGTTAGTACTTCATATAATCAATGACCTTTCTCATAATAAGAAATTGAGAAATAAATATTGACAAAGTCAATGTTTGTATGATAACAATAGTTACAATATCACTTCTTCAATAAATGCTAAAGAAATTTGGCATTCAATGTAACAAATCAACACTTCATTAGACAATGCCTTAACAAACCATTCAATTTCTTTGAAAGTTAAACGATATTTGCACAAAGATTTTTATATAGAAATGTGATGGAAGCAAATAGGGTTATAAGATTAGTTTTGGGCTAGGGTTATTAAAGTTAGGGTTTTTTCAAAGTATTAGAAGTCGTTTTGAGATCAGACTAGGGGTTAGATCAGTGTGTTCCTAGGGAATATGGAGTCAAAAAGAGGACGCAAGATCTGAAGGATCAAGTGATAATACTAAGACTAAGGAAAAGGGGTTTAAACCTTGAGGTTTTTCTATGGCAAGGCCTCAAGGATGAAACCCTAGGGGAGAGAGGCTCACTTTGGTGTAGGGAAACTAGGCCTCAATGCTCTCTCCTCCTTCCTTAAATCAATGGAAAAATGGATAGCTCAAAGTATTGCATAAAACTAAGACAAGAGGTGTTGCAAGTAATGTGTTCCTATGGCAAGGCTTTACTAGGCAACTCCTGGGAAAAAACGGCTCACCAAGGTGTAGGGAAACTAGGCCTTGATGGGTTTTCTCCTTCTCAGCTTAAAAAATAATTAAAACAACTAGCATGGAAGAAGATGGATTGAGTGTTGCTATGGAAAGGATCAATCCTCTTCAGCAAAGGCTAAAAAGAAAGAATAGAGTGTTTCTAAGGCAAGGCTCTATTTCACTTCAACAAATAAAATGGCTTAAAACCTTGGTAGGGACATGAGACAAGGAACTACCATGTGTGCTTGTCACCTAGGGTTTAATTCATCTAATTATATCCATAAATGAAATAAAAACAATACTACGACAATTGAATTAAGAAGTTTTGCAGAAATTTACTTACATTTAACCAAGAAATCATATAGCAAACCCTAGTTTTAATACCTTCCACCAAGAGAAATACCAAAAATGCCAAGAAAATACTTCCTTCAACAAGTGCACCTCACAATTTCAGCTAAATACTCCAAATATAGAGAAAATGTCAGACCTCACTAATGAGTGAGTGAAAGATGATGAAACAATGAAGGTGAAAACCCTCAATTTATACAGTACCATGACCTAATTTTACTTTTTAGGTCATAAAAAGGCCAACAAGTCAAAAATACTAAAATCATATTGTTTTACATTAAATGTTCAAATTAAAACCCTAATCAAGCAATATAAGGACGCCATTCCCTTTCTAGGGTGACGTTAGCCCCTTTGAGGGAAAATGAAGCCTCATGAAGCAAGACATCAGCCCTCCTTGGGCTTGTCCAAGCTGCCACATGTGCCAAACTACGTTGTCCATCTGCCTAAATTCTCATGAAGAAAGGGTGATGTCATGAACCTCCTGGGTGACGTCCTAGGCCTTCCAAGGCCAACGTTCCACTGAAAATGTCACAATCCCCCTAGGTAAAGATCTGTGAGGGTGACTCTGCAAGAAGTCCTTCTTCTCTCTGGTGAAAACCCCTCTGTCCTGTTTGTTCCCCTTGTTGGGGTATCAACATCCATATGGTGAGCTCTTCATCGCCATGGAGGTCCGAAATTATCATCTCCCCATGTGTACCTATCCAACATGGTACCTATTCATCAGGCATGATCCTGCACATCAATGGCTACACCCTCCATGGGCTCATAAGTTACAGGGATCATAGCAATGTCAATCACATATAATCATCAATATTATTAAACATGTGCATAAAACCCCTATTACCCCACTTAAAATCTCAAAGACATTATACAAGCCTATGATAAAAGTTTGGGGAAAGTGACAGGCCATCCTATTGGGCTAGTGTCCATTGCAAAAGGAAAGTTCCCAGAAAATACTTCATCAAAGCCATGTAAGTGGGTGATGTGGATAAGGGTTGTCCTAACAATGGGTTTAGTGAAAACAAGGGAATGTAAATATTTACCTGTGGGTGCCTTTGTAGAAGGTGAGCCACACCTGTCCTAGATGCAATTGTTTCCAAGCCAATTGTAACACCCTATTTCCCCTAGTCTGTAAATATAACTATATGGGCCAAGGAACTATGGCAAAATTAAAAGTGTGAATGTTTGATTTGATCGACCTTGTGTAGAAGGTTGATGAATGTAAATCCTATTATTTTAATGTATAATGGAAATGTGTTGAAAAACTGCTGAGAAGGGGATTTGATAAGAAAGACCATCATTGTTAATGAAAAGGTGGTGGAGAGGATGAGGAATAGTTGCGTTAAACTCCACCGAACCAGTACTATGTTGGTTTTAATTGCTCAAGATTAGAACAACCCTCTGACCCGAAATGAATTATAGTCAGGTTGGTAGGTGGGAGGACCTCCTCAAGAGTTAATGAGGGGATGGGGCAGACCACCCATCTATAAGGCTTCTGGACCTGACCACAGACTCGGGATTCAAGACACACGCAATATTTCTGAGGAAGGAAAGAAAGGAAGTGGTGTTGGACATAGGGAGACCTACGAAGAATGCAAATACGAGAGAGGAAACTCTCGGGTCCAATGAGGGATTGAAGGCAAAAAGTGAGTTATGATCATAGGGGATAGAGACTGAGTCAGGACAAGGAGAGTAACCTTCATCCTCATCTATTCATGTATAAGGAGAAAGAGAGTAACCTTCATCCCTAACTTTCGTTGAGATGGAAGTGAGATATTGAATCTCAAAGCATCCTGGCCTAAGCTCGGGTGTGGCCAGTGATAAATCCATAGGGAGTGAATGAGCCTATGGTAGGGTGGAAACGAGAACCTCTCTCAGCAGTCTCATCATGCCTTATGGTTCTGATAAGTGTTTTTATGCCTTGTGCTTTGAATTGGAAGTAATGAATTGAATTCTTGTATTTTATATGCCTAAAATGATCCATGTACTGAATGATTAAGTTAGAAGTATGTGTTTGTTTCTTGAGAACTTTCATATCTTCTTGATTTCCTTATGTGCTAGTTTAATCCCTTGAAATAACCTCCTAGAGAACTTCGTCACCATCCTAGAGTCGTGTGAGTACTTCCTGATTTGGTGAAGGTTGAACCCCGCAATCACTACAAGGACAAAGTCCCATAAGCTCAAAAGAGGTAGTATGTGTATGCATAGACTCTTTGAGAGGTAAGTAGAGACTGAGAACCACTTAGGTTCTAGACTTGATGAAGGAGTGAAAGAGGTGTGCAGAAGACCCTTCTAAGTGTTAAGTCCAGGTGAAAGAGCGCAACACTATTGAGTCCTTCATAACTCACGAAGCTCGGGAAGGATAGCGAGATTCAAGTATCGAAAGGGAATACCCTTTCATTTGGGAGATCAACGAATGATATTTGTTAGATAGGATCCAAGGTCTACCATGACTGTTATATTTGAATAAGGAGAGTAGGTGTTAATGCCTCGATCACTTCAGTCTTCGCAAATTATCACATTGAGAGATTTGTGTGTTAGCACTGTCAAGTCTTTTGAAATTCGATGACACGAAATAACATGGACTGTAGATATAAGGATCTATCGGGACCCTCCTTGACCGTTGTATTTGGTGCTTCCAAATATTGGCATTTCTGAAGTCGAGAATGTGGATGAAGTTGTGACTTGGAGGTTGCAAGTCACATTATCTTGACATCATCGAAACCGTCCATCGGAAGGGACACGTGGCGAGATATTAGTGTTTCGTTGACTTATAGGAGTAAAAAGTCAATGGGGTGAATGGTGAGAAATCGTGAGGCTCGAGTTTCCTATTTGACAGTGGCCTTCAGATCTAGAGGAGCGCGAGACGTTTATTTGGAGCTCCAAATTATCGATATTTCGGTAGTCGGGAGAACGAAGGTGAATCATATCAGGATCTTTCGATACCGAAATTGTGACGTGATCTTGACCATCGGATCAGGAGAGTCGAGGTGACTCACACGCATGGACCCGATACGTGATTTCAGGACACGCCTTTCGATTAGGCTTGTGTTCATAGGTAATGGTCACGTGGAGGAGGATAAAGGAGGAGATAGCATGTACTAGGCACTTGTCGATATTTCAAAGGTTGGGGAGATTCAGGGTGACTCACATGTAGAATACCCAACATGAAAAGTCTCGAAACCCCTTTTGGGTAGGTGGGCGGTCACACCCCGTTGTCGTGTGAGATAAAATTAAGTATGGTTCTTGTTCACGCAGGCTGAATTTCAGAAGGAACTACTCTGGTCCACAGATAAGAAGGGTGCAAATTTGAATCGTCGATTTTGGACATTATCATCAAGATCATGACATCTACAATCCCGTAGATTTGCAGGGAAAGGAGTTGCAAGGAGTTTAATATGTTGAGGGCGGACCATAATTCAAACCATGGTTTCTTCAAGAGGACATGTGGAGGGGGTGAGAGTATTGTGGACCCAAAAATAGTTTGAACCCAAACCACTTGTGGTTGTGCTCGCAATCGCGTGGTCATCTCCATGGTCACATCAAGAGAGGGGGATTATCAAATAGAAGGAGCTAATGCCCAACACTCTGAGTTCTCATAGTAGGGAGAAATGGAAAGTCGTGGGTGCCCTTAAACCTGCACCAAGAGACTGAAAGGTTTTGTGTTTAACTATAGAACGAGACCATCAAGGTCTGAGAGAGTTGTTTGGTTTCAGAATTGGAGATCCTTGACCAGGAATTTAGACTGGCTCCCTGACCTTCCAAATTAGGAACCATGAATGGAGATTATGTCCTTTAAGAAAAGGGAAAAGTTGTATTCCTCATCGTGGGTGTGTTACAAATTTGTATCAGAGCATGGTTAGAACACTTGACCTGCTTGGGCTCATGGAAAAGTCACTTAAAAACTCTATTTAGAGTACTTTTAAAGGAACAAAACTCTACCTTACCTCTTTCTTAAAAGGTTTGATTTTAAAATGTTAGTAAAGAAAAGAATGAAATTTTCTACTATGTGTATGCGTTTAAGACATTGAGCCATGTATTGTTCATCAACTAATAGATTGTTAGCTAACAATAAGTGTTTTTGGCAACAATCAAGAAGTCATTGAATCACGGGAAAACTCCAATACTAAAGGATGGTGACGTTTCATGAAGTGGGGGATGGCTCCCACAATAGAGACGAAGAATCTGATGAAAGGATGGTGGTGGAAACCCCTCTCGATCTGGTTGAAGTTGTAAGGAGCCTAAGAGCCGATTTATAGAGTTTCAAGGCTGACAACGAGATATTGATTTAGGAGAAAGAGAAACAAACGTAAATTAACACAGTCTTGCTACAAAAATTATCCGACATACAAAGGCATTTACAGCATGAACCCGCAACCAGTCATGCAGACCGATGACACAAGAAGAGAATTCAGAGTCCACGTAAGACCCGAAAACATGATTCCATAAGTGACCCCACTAGGAGAAGTACGATGAAGAAGGTTCAACCTGGAGGCAGGGGATGCTCATCGGGAGAGTCCTCTGGAAAGGATGTGACAACTCTAAAGGATCTTCTAGTAGCAGGTCCAACTCACACTCTTAGAGGAAAGGAAAGAAATGGAAGCATTCCAAAACCCATGGTACTGAAGAGTTCAAGAAATCCAAACCACCCTCTTTTGACAGAGAGATTAACAAGGGAGAAGAGGCGAAAACTTTGCTTCTTAGTTTAAAGAAGTATTTCAGAGTCCATGAATACTATGAAAACTTGAAGGCTCTAATAGCCATCTTCAACCTGAATGGAAAGGATTCCATATGGTGGGAATACCTTAGGAATGTGAAAGGAGTCCATGAGAAGGACTTGTCATGGAAACAGTTTGAGAAATACTTCATGAAGCAATATCTATCAGAAAAATAATTGGATGGGAAAACTAAGGAATTCTATGAACTCTGACTGGGGTAGCTCACCATAGAGGAATTTGTCAATAAATTCCTTGAACTACTGATGTATGTACCCTACATAAAAGATTAAAAAGAAAAAATGCAGTGGTTCAATAGTGGGTTACCTCAGACCTATCGGGATAGGATTGAGTTCGATGAAGGTGATGTATTGTTATGAATAGTTTGAGAGAAAGACAAGACCTCACAAGGATTGGAAGAAGAAGAATAGCGCAGGATTCCATAAGAAAAGGTTTAACTCCTAAAGATTTAATAATTATGGAAAATATTCTAGGGGGAGCCTTCCTACTAGAAGTATATATCAGAAAAATTTCCCATCTCAAAGTGGAAATAAACCCTTTCAGAAAGTCCCAAAAAAGACCAATAACCTAAAGAAGGGACCCTTAAAATGTTGGGGTTGTGGAGAAAATGATAGAGTGAGGGACTACCCACACAGACAACAAAACAGTAAGGGGGTCTACAATATCCAAGAAGCTACCACCGTTAATTATGTGGCTAGGAACATGCCACTAATCTATGCATCCCTGGAAAATAATCAAGCCTACCACCAAGCTTCAGTAGTGGATCTAGAAGGTATGATCGCCAACCATCCAGTTTCTATTTTAATTGACCCATGTTCTAATTTGAGTTATGTAGCCCTTTAGACTGCCAATAAGTGTAAATGTCAACCAATTATACATGTTAAACCATGGTTGGTACAACTATCCACTGGGACCAAAAGAAAGGTGGTAGAGGCTATACCAGCCTGCCAATTCAACATGGGTGTATTGCCCACCCGAGCGACCCTTAAAATACTTCCTCTGGGATCTTATGACCTGTTGATTGGTATGGATTGGTTGACTACTTATAGAACTAAAATGGACTGTTATCATAAAACCTTAGAATGTGTAAACAAAGAAGGGAGAAATATGACACTCCAAGGGATTCATAATCCTATCTCAGTGAGACAAATATCGACCCTTCAAGTGAAGAAGTATTGAAAAAAAGGGCATTCCTTATATGCAATACAGGTGTTCAAATTCGTTGAGGATGAAAAAACAAACCTAGAGGACCACCCGATATTAAAAGGATACAAGGACGTATTCCAGAAGAAGTACCAGGTCTACCTTCAAGAAGGGATATTGACTTCTTGATAGAACTTACACTGGGAGTAGTACCCGCATCTAGAACACCATACAAAATGAGCACGCCAGAGCTAGTTGAGCTCAAGCTACAGCTAAAGGAGACGATGGACAAAGGATACATCTGACCCAATGTATCTCCGTGGGGAGCTCCCGTCTTATTTGTGAAAAATAAATATGGCACACTCCAACTGTGCATAGATTACAGACAACTCAATAAGGGGGCCATAAATAACAAGTACCCCCTACCAAGAGTCAATGACCTGTTCAACCAATTGGTAGGTGCATCCATATTTTTGAAGATCGACCTAAGGTATGGCTACCATCAACTCCGGACTAAGGATGAAGAAATCCAAAAAACAACCTTCGGGACGAGGCATGGTCACTATGAATTCGTGGTGGTGCCATTTGGGTTAACCAATGACGATGCCAGTTTTATGTTCTTGATGAACAATGTACTCAAAAAATTCCTGGAAAAATTTGTGTTGGTTTTCATTGATGATATCCTAATCTACTCCAAGAATAGAGAGGATCACGAAGAACATATTAGACTCGTGCTTCAAGTACTATGAGAGCATCATATCTATGCTAAGTTTAGAAAGTGTGATTTCTTCTAGAAGCAAGTCCATTACTTAGGCCATGTCATATCTAAGGAAGGGGTGGCAGTAGACCCCGACAAGATCAGATCCATTATGGAATTTCCTACGTCGAAATATGTATTCGATATTAGGTCCTTCATTGGATTAGCATGATACTATAGAAGGTTCATAAAAGGATTTTCTAAGATTGGTTTTCCAATCACTGACCTTCAGAAAAATGGGATCAAATTCATTTGGACATCAAAATGTGGAGAAAGATTTCGGGAACTGAAATACCTCCTGACCCATGCACCCGTGCTAAAGATTGCAGACCTGGATAATGATTTCCTTATGTGTACATATTCCTGTAAGGAAGGACTCAGAGGAGTCCTTATGAAAGAGGAACATGTAATTTTCTACACGTCTAGGAAATTAAATAAGCATGAAATCAATTATGTGACCCATGACCTAGAATTGGCTGCCATAGTACATGCTTTAAAAATGGGGAGGCACTACCTCCTGGGAAGGAGATTTTTGCTTATGACAGACCATTGTGGATTGAGGTACCTGTTTGATCAACCAAGTCTCAATGTCAGGCAAGCTACGTGGATGGTTCTTCTTAGTGAGTTTGATTTCGAAATCAAACACATCAAAGGAAAGGAAAATAGGGTGGTCGATTCCCTTAGAAGAAGTATAAAAATGATTCATCTGTCAGCAGTAAGCAACTGTGAAGAGGATGTCAGGGAAATATTCATAAATGAAAGAGAGATAGATGCATTCTTCAATACCGTGACCTCATACCTAAGACAAGATCCTATAGAGCATAAGTATGAAGGCTACCAAATGCTCGAGGGAGGGTTGCTGACTTACAGAAACAAATTTTATATTCCCAATTGTGACGACTTGAAGAGGTTCATAAGGCATGAACTGCATAAGAAACCATATATTGGTCATCCAGGCTATCAAAAGATGATCACAACCACTAGGAAACAATTCTGTAAGCCTGGGTTGAAGAAATACATAGATAACTATCTAGCCAAGTGCATAGAATGCTAGCAAGTTAAGGCAGAGCACTGACATCCAGAAGGATTATTACAACCCCTACCAATCCCAGAATGGAAATGGGAAACCATATCCATGGATTTCATCACTGGATTACCAAAGTTGACCAAGAAAAATTATGCCATCATGGTCGTGGTGGACAAATTGAGTAAGTCTACTCATTTCATTCTTATCAAATCAACTTGCAAGGCCATAAATATTGCCAACATATTCATGAAGGAGATATTTAGACTGCATGGCATGCCCAAGTAAATTGTATATGACCAAGATACGAAGTTTAATTGAAACATTTGGAAATCCCTAATGGATGGTTTGGAGACAAAATTGTTATTCAACACATATTATCACCCCAAACTGATGGACAGATAGAAAGAGTGAACCAAATAGTAGAAGACATGCTAAGTATGCATGTAATGCATCAGCTTAAGAAGAGGGAAGAATACCTACCATTGGTAGATCTTGCCTACAACAATGGTTATCAAGAATCCTTAAAGATGAGCCCTTTTGAAGTCCTCTATGGTAGACAATGCAAGATTCCAATCAGATGGAGCAATCCAGTGGATAGAATTGCAATTGGACCCGACATGCTGAAAGAAATGGAACAACAAGTGTTTCAGATAAGACAAAACCTGAAGATTGATTGGGATATACATAAACGTTACGCCGACAGAAAGAGAACTCCCAAAGAGTTCAAGACTAGATACCATGTCTATCTCAGAGTTAGACATAGGAAGAGTTCCTTGAGAATGGGAGCCTGTGCCAAATTGGCAACTCGGTATTGCAGACCAATTGAAGTCTTAGATAGAGTGGGGATCATGTTTCATTAATGAAGAAATATGTACATGATGCTAATCATATAATTAACTAGTCTGTGATCCAAGTGGAGTCGAAGGGATAATTTCTTTTAGAACCCCAATGCATATTAGACAGGAAGGAAACCTCACTCAGGAACTGAACCATTTCACAGGTCAAGGTGCAATGGAAACACTTTGGCCCAGATGACACTACGTGGGAAATGGAAGATGCCATGAGACATGCATATCCGATTTTGTTTACTTTTGTACATACATATCATGTTGATAGATATAACATCGTGGGCGATGATTCCTTTAAGGGGGAGGGAATTGTAACACCTTGTTTCCCCCAGTCTGTAAATATAACTATATGGGCCAAGGAACTATGGAAAACTTAAAAGTGTGAATGTTTGATTTGATGGACCTTGTGTAGAAGGTCGATGAAAGTAAATATTGTTATTTTAATGGATAATGGAAACATGTTGCGAAACTACTGAGAAGGGGATGTGACAAGAAAGACCATGATTGCTAATGAAAAGGTGGTTGAGGGGACTCGAAATGGTTGCATTAACCTCCATCGAACCAGTACTATGTTGGTTTTAATTTCTCAAGATCAGAACAACCCTCTGACCTTAAATGAATTATAGTCAGGCTGGTAGGTGGGAAGACATCCTCAAGATTTAGTGAGGGGATGAGGCAGACCGCCCATGTGTAAGGATTTCAGAACTGACCAGGGATTGGGGATTTGAGCCACATGCAATCTTGTTGAGGAAGGCAAGAAAGGAAGCATGGCGGTGGATAGAGGGAGACCTACGAAGAATGAAGAGACAAGAGAAGAAACTCTAGGGTCCAAGGAGGGATTGAAAGCTAAAAGTGAGTTTTGATTACAGGGGATATAGATTGAGTTAGGAGAAGGATATTAAGATTCGTCCTCATCTATTCCTGTATAAGGAGAAGGAGAGTAACCTTCGTCCCTAAATTTCGTTGAGCTGGAAGTGAGAGATTGAATCTCAAAGCAATTGTGGCCTAAGCTCGGGGTTGGCCAGTGATAAATCCATCGGAAGTGAATGAGCCTATGGTTGGGTGGAAACAATCACCCCTCTTAGTAGTCGCATCGCACCTTATGGTTATGATAAGTGTTTCTATGCTTTGTTCTTTGAATTGGAAAAAATGAATTACATGCTTGTATTTTATATGCCTAAAATGATCCCTGTACTGAATGATTAAGTCAGAAGTATGCGATCGTTCCTTGAGAACTTTCATATCTGCTTGATTTCCTTATGCAATAGTTTAATCCCTTGGAAGCACCTCCCAGAGAAATTTTTCATCGTCCTAGAGTCATGTGAGTAGTCCCTGATTTGGCAGAGGTTGAACCCTGCGATCGCTGCGAGGACTGAGTCCCATAAGCTCAAGAGAGGTAGTACATGTATGCAAAGGCTCTCTCTAAGGTAAGAAGAGACCGAGAACCACTTAGGTTCTAGACTTGATGAAGGAGCACAAGAGGTGTGTAGAATACCCTTCTAAGTGTTAAGTCCATGAGAAAGAGCGCAACACTCTTAATTCCTTCATAACTGACGAAGCTATGGAAGGATAACAAGATTCAAGTATCGAAATGGAATACCCTTTCATTTGTGAGATGAATGGACGAGATTCATTCAGGAGGATCCAAGGTATATCATGACCATTAGATTTGAAGAAGGAGAGAAGGCATTAATGCCTCAACCACTTCATTCTTCACAAGTTTGAACATCAAGATATTGACGTGTTAGCGTGGAAAAGTCTTCCGAAATCCTATGACACTAAATAACCTAGACCGTAGATCTAAGGATCTATCGAGACCCTCTTTGATCGTTGGATTTGGTGCTCTGAAATATCAGCATTTCGGAAGTCGGGAATGTGGAGGAATTTTTGACTTGGAGGTCGCAATTTGCGAGATCCCGACATCATCGGAACCATCCATCGGAAGGGACACAAGGAGAGATATCAGTGTTTCACTGACTCGTAGGAGGAAAGAGTCAAAGGGGAGAATAGTGAGAACTCGCGAGGCCTGAGTTCACGATTTGACAGTGGCCATCCGATCCAGAGGAGTGTGAGCCGTTGATTTGGTGCTTTGAAATATTGGTATTTCGGGAGTCGAGAGAATGAAGGTGAATCATATTGGGAGTTTGCTATACGGAAAATTGCAACACGATTTGGACCGTCGGATCCGAAGAGTTCAGGTGACTCACACACAAGGACCCGATACATGATTTCACGATGCGCCTTTCAATTAGGCTTGTGTTCACAGGTAATGGTCACGTGGAGGAGGATAAAGGATGAGCTAGCATGTGTTAGGCCCCTGTCAGGGTTTTAGAGGTTGGGGAAAGATGGGGTTACTCACATGTAGAATACACAACATGCGAAGTCCCAAAACACCTTTTGGGTAGGCGGGCAGTCATAGCTCATGGCCAGGTGAGAGAAACTTGCGTTTGGTGCTTGTTCGCCTAGGCCGAGTTTCAAAAGGAACTAATCTGGTTTGCAGATAAGAAGGGCACAGATTTGAATCGTTGATTTTGGACATTATCGTCAAGATCATGAGATCGATGATCCCCTAGCTTTGTCGGGAAAGGGGCTACGAGGAGTTTAATATGTCGAGGGTGCATCCCAATTCAAACTGTGGTTTCATCAAGAGGATACGTGGAGGGGGTGAGAGCATTCTGGGCCCAAAAACAATAGTTTGACCGCAAACCGCTTGTGCTTGTGCGTGCAATCGCATGGTCATCGCCAAGGTCACATCAAGAGAGGGGGATTATCAAACAAAAGGAGATAACACCCGAAACTCTGTGTTTTCACAGCAGGGAAAAATGGAAGGTCGCAGGTGCCCTTAAACCTACGCCAAGAGACTGAAAGATTTTACGTTTAACTATGGAACAAGACCATCAAGGTCTCAGAGAATTGTTTGGCTTCAGAATTGGAGATCCTTGACTAGGAAGTTGGAATGGTTCCCTAACCTTCTGAATTAGGAACCATGAATGGAGATTCTGTCCTTTAAGAAAAGTGATAAAACATTATTCCTCGTCGTGGGTTTGTTACACCCATTCATGCCTTTTATTCTTTATTATTATTTCCTTTTCTTCATGAATTTAATCAGGGACACTTCCCTGGCGTGGTGACCAGTGGTGACAGCGTTACCCACAAGTACTTTCACAGAAATAAGAAGGTTGGCTCATGATGAGGCCCCCTTTTTCTTGGCCATGCAACCAAGAGTCACTACCCTGGCGTGGTAACCAACTGCTAGTAGTGTCATACTGCTAGGTACCCATATACCTAATAGGATGGCTCGTGATGAGACCCCCTAGCCTCTGACTAAGTCTTGTTTTATCATTTTTTATGAGTCCCCCTTGTTTCTTGCTGAGAAGCCTTATATTGATTTCTCAGGGATCCCTGGGCAAAACATCTCAAGGTTTTATTTTTATGCTTTTATATTTTTTCGGCTTGCTTTTACCTTCTAGGCCTTTAGCCCCTTCTTCCCACAAGGAAAGGTGAAACCCTTAATTGATTGGCCAACCCAATGCTTGGACAAATTAAATGGGGTAGATGAGAAGGAAGCAAGATGAAAAAGAGGTAATATGAAAGGAGTGGACGATGTCTTTTCAGAAATCCCTCCAGTGGAAAACCAAAGCCTACGGGCACAGGCTTGTTAGGGCATCATGTCATTCCCCCGAGACATGGTCAAGTGGAAAATTATAATATCCAATCATTTTTTAGAAATAAATGAAATTGAATGCACATATTCAAAGGTTTTGAGGATCATAGTGACACATACCATGATACCCATACTCATTACCTCATGGAGCAAGAACTATCTCTAAAACAAGACCAAGCCAGTGGTGATGGATGTTGCTACTGCTGGAAAAGTAGAGGCACTGAAAGGGAGAGAATATGGGCCCTCGAGGGCCATGACTAAGTTGATATGGCTCTCGATACTCCATGTCTAGGACCTGCGGGCCTTGAGACATAATTTCCTAATTATCCCTAAAAGTGGGGATAAAAGGGGTCAACATAGGACTCCTTCTAAGAAGACAAGACATACACCACTTAGAGAACTATAGCAACAGACACCCATTAGACAGACTCATGTGAAATGTGAAACACCCAGAGGGCCTGTATTTTATAAACCACACAGACAAGTCACCAAACAGAGGAATATATATAGATAACCATCACAATAGATGTCGCTTCGTCCTTAGAAAAAAAAATCTATAGATATCTTTTGTAGAATAGATCAGGTCCTCAAAACCCTAGACCATTAGATTCTTCTTGTGGATCTAGGAGCACCAACCCTAAAAATAGATGTTGGACATATGAATAACCCCAATGTCAGAGAGATTGTCCTATCAAAAATTTTAGAACTTCTAGATCAACAAAACATATGCAAGTAGGAGATCTGGGAAAGGCCCATAGTATTCATGCATCTATGAATAACTACTAGGTTGAGCATCAATCTACAGTCCTCGAGACTTCAAGTATGATATCATATTAGTAGTTTAGTATTTTGATATATCAATAAGATACTTAAAGTTTCATTTCTAGTGTTGCACTCAAAATAATTAAAGTGAAGGAAGTTTAACAAGATGAGTTTAGATATGTAGAAATTGTATCTAGAGCTAAGAAAAAAGTTGAAGGAAAGCTTAGAGATTGTAAAATTAATTTGGGTGAATTTGTCACAAGTGTAAACCTTTTTTTCACAACCTTGGGATCCTACGAATTTCTTATTGGAATGGATTGGTTAGAATCACATGAAACAATAATTAACTGTAAGATGAACATATTAAGCTTAATTGATGATTTGGGATAGAATAGAGTAATTGTAGGAAGAAACCAAGGAGTATCGCTAAGATTTATTACTTCCCTACAATTGAAGAAAAATATGCGCAAAGGATGTAATATGTATGCCATATTGGACCTTAATGAAAAGGGTGAGGTGGAAATATTGGAAGACATTCCAGTAGTATCAAAGTTTGTTGATGGTTTTCCTGAGGAACTGTTGGGTTTATCGCCGAAAAGAGAACTGAAATTTACTATAGATCTAAAACCTAAAACAAAACCAATTGCTATAACTCCATATCGGATGTCGACACTTGAATTTAAAGAGTTAAAGATGCAATTCATGGAGTTATTATATTTGGGACTTATAAATCCGAGTGTATCACAATGGGGTGAAAAAATCATTTTTGTAAGAAAGAAGGAAGGATCGTGGAGGGTTTTCATTGACTATCATAAATTAAACAAAGAAATGATCAAGAATCAATACCCATTACCGATAATTGATGACTTATTTGATCAAATGAAGGGAGTGACAATGTTTTCAAAAAATTATTTGAGATCGGGGAAACATTAGTTACGAATCACAGAGGAAGACATTCCTAAAACAACGTTTAAGTCAAGATTTGGACATTAAGAATTTATTGTATTACCGTTTGGTTTGACAAATGTCCTAGGTGTATTCATGAGTTGAAAGAATAGGGTGTTTCACGAGTACCAGGACAATTTCGTATAGGCATTTATCGATAATATATTAATTTACTCTCAGATGAAATAGGAGCACGACGAACATCTGAGATTAGTTTTACAATACTTAAAATGTAACAATTTGGATGGAAATTTGTCGAAATGTTCATTTTATTAGGTGAAGATTCCCTATTTGGAAAACATTATCTCTGGAGAAGGTATCGTTGTGGATCCAACGAAGGTAGAGGCTATTATGGAATGGCCAGCACTGACAAACGTACAAGAAGTATGTAGTTTTATGGGATTAGCAGGTTACTATAGATGTTTCGTGGAAGGTTTTTCAAAAATAGAAAATCCAATTACGGAATTGCAAAAGAAGAATAATAAATTTGTATGGTTATAAAAATGCATTGAAGCATTTGAGAATCTTAAATAATTATTATCAACAACACTGATACTAAAGGTTCTTGATATGGACAAGGAATTATTTCTATGCACTCACACATCCAAGGAAGGATTGGGGGGAGTACTAATGCAAGAAGGTTGAGTTATCATGTATATTTCAAGGAAACTAAGAAACCATGAAGAGAATTATCCAAAACACTATTTGGAATTATTAGCAATTGTTGATGCCTTACGAGCTTGGAGACATTACCATATTGGACATAAATTCTAGTTGAAAACTGATCATAGTGGATTGCAACACTTTTTTACTCAGAGTGACTTGAACGTGCGACAAATATGTTGGTAAAAGTTTTCAAGTGAGTTTGATTTTCAGATCACATACATTAAAGGAATAGTTAAGAGAGTAGCAAATGCATTGAGTTGGAGACCCCACAAATTCTCAGTAATACCCCTAAAGACGAATCTTCGATAAAATATTTTAGCATTACAAATTGATGATAATTGGTATAAGGAAGTAAATGAGAATATCGAAAAAGATACCATGATGGTACCAAGATATGAGGGCTATCCCTTGGAAAGTGATGAGCTAGTAAGATATAATGTCAAAATTTATGTACCACCAAATGACGATTTGAGAAATTCAATTTTAAACGAAGTTCATCGAGCAGTGTATATGGCTCATCCTGAAGTCATGAAAATGAAGGCAGATCTTAAACCACTATTCTTTTATAAGGGGATAAAATCTGATATATTTAACTATGTTGTGAGATGTCTTTAATGTCAACAAGTGAACGATGAACATAGACATCCAATGAGATTATTATAACCACATTTGATTCCTGAATCAAAATGGGAATTAATATCGATGGATTTTATTGTTTGATTTCCATTGATGGTAAGGAGACATGATTCTATTTTTTTAGTTGTCGACACGTTGACGAAGAGTCTTCACTTTATCCCAATTCGTACAACATATCAAGCACCTAACATAGCTAGAATTTTTGTTAACGAAATTTGGAGATAGTATGGTGTACCAAGAAAGATAATATTTGATTGAGGATCGGTATTCACTAGACATTTTTGGACTAGTTTCCTAGAGGATTTGGGAACACAATTAAATTTTAGTACAACATATCACCCCAAAACATATGGAAAAACTAAAAGAATGAATCAAATTTTAGAATATATATGCTTCGAATGTATGTTATGGATCAAAATAAATGATGGGAAGAATTATTACCATTGGTAGAATTTGCATAGACAAAACGTTATAAGATTTGGATAAAGATGGAAACTTTGAGTTTCTATATGGACGACCATGTCAAACAAGTTTGAGTTGGGATCTAATAGAGGATAGGGTCCTGGTGGGAATGAAAGTGATATAGGAAATGGAATATCAGGTGCAAACCGTAAGGAAAACAATTAAGGAGGTGCAAGACCGACAAAAGAGTTATGTGGATGTGCATCGTATAGATCGTAGTTATGAGGTTTGTGATAAAGTGTTCGTGTGGGTGAATCCTGTAACACCCTGTTTCCCCCAGATTGTAAATATAACTAAACTGGCCAAGGACTATGGCAAAACTCAAAGCATGAATATGTGCTGTAAATGGACCTTATGAAGAAGGTCGATGAATGTAAATAACATTATGAAATTATATTGCAGGACTGTTGAGAGGGGATGTGCGGAAAAGAGACCACGATGGTGGTGGAGGGCACCTTGAAAAAGGGGTGTTAACTTCCGCCGAGAATTAAAAAAGACCGTATTTGGACTCCACTGGCCCGGAGAACCAAAAGCGGCTCGCTGGCTCCAAATCTAATGCCTCGCAGGTTGGTGGGTGGACGGCTTAATGGTGG
>SNQJ01S0182165.1:15368-25528 GCA_010110895.2 Picea sitchensis | reverse complement strand
TATCAAGCCTCTCTGCATTGACTTCACCATCATACATGGGTAATTCAAATTTCACATCAAGCTTAAGTAAAGGCATATCATGTTTATGTTTATGGGAATGTTTTTTTGCGGTGGATTTGGAACTTGAATATGAAGAAGAAGAAGTTGATGGAGAAGAAGGAGGTGAAGGAGGAGTTTTAGGAGGATCCTCTCCTTCTTCACTTTTAACCTTTGAATATTCACCTAGAATCAGTCTCTTCCGATCCAAGTAAGCATCATATAGAACCTTCACCATCTCCGACATGGTGAAGAAAATCTTTTGAAACTCTTTCTCCTCATGAGAAAGTCCTTCTTCCGATGCTATCTTCTCACTTTGAGAAGTTCTCTTTCTCAATCCAATCTCAGGATTCTCTTCAACAAGCTCTCCTTCACCACAATTCATATTTTACCTGGTAATCATGCAAACTCAAAAACCAACCGTCAACTAGCTCTAATACCACTTTATCCGAAAAGATCTTTTAAAGACTATCGTTGAGTTTTAAAAGATGATTTAATTAACCATTTAAGAAGTTGATGAAAGAGGAAGAATTAATGATGCAACATGGAATCCATAATAAGATATACATATCTGCAAATAATCACAAGAATCAACAAACCATAACAACAAAAGTTGATAACGGAGTTCGGCAATATCGCCTACGTCTCCAGGCCTTTGTCTCAATGGGTGAGGCTTTCTTATTTATCATCAAAGCTTCAAAATTACATCTAATAAGTGTCAAAGGGATTACAAAATGATCTGGATTTTCTCTTATAGCTCTCAAGAACCCAACACAACTAACAACATTGAAAACGGATGAACGAAGCTCCCAGAAATGGCCCGCAAAGTTGCTCTCTTCCATGGCTTCCCTGCATAAAAATGGCTTTGGCTTTACAATTATTCAGTATTTTTCCTCTTCTGAACCTCCCTCAAGATGACAAGAACCTCTGGTTTATATAGGCTTGAAGTTGGAAACAAAATCCCAACTTCCCCCTAAGATCTGGCCTCAAAAAGGGCTACAGATCCTCCAATAATGGCCAAAATCCATCCAAAACTGGATGAAAAATCAAATAAAATATTAATATATAGTTAAAAACCCAACAATTTTCCCATATGGCATGCCATCCCCCTTTACCCGGGCCCCTAGTCATATGAGAGACTCCATGTTTCCAAGCGCTATGCACTGGCCCCTGAACCGTCATCCCCTGGTCATGTGGCTTGGCCATATGTCCACCACCTTAGTCTCTGCCCACCCCTCTACAAGTTTGGCCCCTGGTCGTAAGCCTCTAGTTACATGCCTTGGTCGGTGGGCTAGCCTGAACGACTGGGCATTATCCTAAAAAATCTGCGCGTGCTGGTTCTATGGCAAGGGCGTAGGTCATGTGGCAGGGTTCTATGCTATGTGTTGGGCCGGGGGCTGGGGCCTAGCCGCAAACCTTTTCTCCACCACCATACTCCATACTTCAATTCAAATAATTAAATTGAACGTTATGGGGTAAGAACCACCATGGGTGGGCTGGTAGCCCGACCTTTCCAAGACTCTTCCACCTGGACAAGAGGTCACAGGTTTGAATCTCGTAGAGTCCATAGAATTTTTCCACAACAAACATCAAATGAATGGGTGCCACATGGCATCCCATGACTGGGCCACATGGCACCATAACACTTTCCCTCTAAATGACATGTGTCAATATCTAATTTTCCCATACGCATCATTGACATGTGTCACCAATAGACTGGTCCATGCAACTGCCAGCAAATCACTGCCACGTCACCTATATGGACTGTACGGTCAGCTGCCATGTCAACATTGTATGAAATGTACGGTCAGCTACCACGTCAACATTGTACAGACTGTATAGTCAACAAAAATTTTCCTACATGGAAAAACTAAAAAAACATGATGTATTTCTCATATGATATCTGTTTGAGCCCGTTCAAGTTGTTTTGGGTTTGTAATGATCCATTTTGGTTACTGGATCCATTTTGGATCAGTGAAGGAGAAAAAAAAAGAGTCGATGCAATGGAACAAGGAATTAGGAGTTACCATTGGTTCATAAAAGCAACATAAACTCCTCTTTTGTTTGACCCTAGAAAAGAAAAAGACACATATAAGAAACAAAGGAAATACCTACTAGAAACAAAATGGATAGCATCGACTTCAACCATGCCACCTTTGTATGAGAGCCCACCTGTGTATGACATGCCACTAGTCAATGACCACTCAGAAAGGAAATTTGAGAAGGTAAGTACTTTGAAAATTTTCTTGAAGAAGTTTTTAGAGATAATGAAGGATGAAACTACGTTAAATGTGTTGTGCAGAATGATCGATCAATGCACACAAGAAAAAAAAGCACTTGGTGCACATCAAGTAGTTAACCAGGTTCAATGCAAGAAAAGGAAGAATAGGGAATTCCAACTTAATATGTAGATAGGAGGCTATAACATGGATAATATCATCTTGGATCTTGGATATGATGTGAATGTCCTTCTTAAGTAGACATGGGAAACGATGGGCAAGTTGAAGTTTATCTGGTCACCTATTCAGTTGAGGTTAGAAAATCAACTCAAGATTGTTCTGATTGGAACATTGATAGGGGTAGATGTTAATATAGATGAAGTGTGCAATATAGCAGATTTTGAAGTAATCGATATAGTGGATGGTAGTGAACTTTATCCATCATGTTAACACATATTATTGTAAGGGGGGTTGTTTTCCCTAAGGAAGTGGCACCTTAGTCAATATGCAAGAAAAGGGGATTAAAAACCCACAAATGGTGTTTATCCTAAGTTGGGTGTCTGATTTGATATTTTAGTGCCCACACAATCCCAGTCATATCGCCATCTCCCTATCATCAGTGTCCACATCTACCTGCCAATTCCTCCTTGAAAGCATCCAACAAAGCTCCAGATGGTGAAGTTCAGAGTGTGGCCCATCCTGATCCCGATGCAGATAATTCATGAAAGTGAGGCGACAGTTGAGACATCATCTCACCACATAAATGGAAAGTTAGAAAGGACTGGCAAAGCAGAGCTTGCGTCTAACAGGGGAAGGCATGCGCAGAGGAGACTACATGTGCAGTCCGACTGAGAAGACACAGATGTATGGAATTGGACGAGAAGCTCGAGAACGCCTCTTTTGGGAAAAATTTTGAGTATATGTATGTAGTTTTTTGTTTTATTGGAGGACGGTCGATGGTTGAGCTAAGATCCCCCATTGTAAATCTTTGATGAAATCTCTGGTTATCTATTATGTAATAGGATTTGATATTTCCTGTTTAATATAAGTCAACTTCTTTCCATCTCTCTATAAAATCTGTGTTAGAACACTTGGGCATGAAGGATCCAGTCGAGGATCATATGTTGTTGTTATGAAGGTTTGATTTCAGTAGTATTATGACCAGTTTTAATCAGTTCATTTTGTTATATTTTTCCCTCACACTAAAGATATTGGGCATGGATGATCTAGTCGAGTTGTTGTAGCTACATCGTGATGTATGTTTGATCATTGTGATATTATTACTATGTTTCTTAAATATACTTCAGTGTATGGAACTTTGAATCCAAGAGAATCTTGTGTTTGAGTTTTTCCTCCTTAGGATTCTGGAAGACCTGATGTCCATAGCAGACCTCTACATTCTCCTCACCAAGTCTTCCTTCTATTCACCTTTAATCCAACTTACTGATTGAAGTTTATCAAGACCTCACTTGCCTGTGCATACCAGTCCAGTTTTATGAGTTAAAGTGATATCATCTTGAGTCTGCACCCATTTGACCTCTTTAAAATTATTTGTGACATACAAACTGATGGGTATTAGGCTTACTCTCTCTGTAATTGGAGAGTGACTTCTAGTGCTAACATTTCTGGCGTCGTTACTAGGGACAAAAGTGAAGATATCTTCCTTAGGAGAACGACAAAGAGCTTTTGATTCTGAAGGTGCATTAGATATCAGAACCATTGAATATTGCAACTTTCACTTAGAAACTCCACCATCAAAGACTCCACTGGGGAGGATCCTGTTGACAAAAAAAATGACCATACCGAAGGGAAAGACTAGGTATCATTCTATGAGTTTTCGTCATGAAGTCCTGTTCTTCTTTATCAGCGCATTTCTCTCTTTCCCTTCACATATAAAAAGGATTATCCTCTTCTTTGTATATTCAGATGAAAATAAGCCTTCCTTCATTCATCCATACTTGGAAGAAGAAGACATGCCCTCTTCTTGTGTTGTAGATGTCGATCATCTATCTTCACCTCAGTGTATTCATAAAAGTGAGATCTGTATTGCATCTCCTCTCGAAATTGATCACTCTTGTAGCCTTGAGGAGGTTGAAAATAATTCACAGTCTTCTCAAATCTTGTTACCCTTTGTTATTCCTGCTAAGCCTTTCCGTCAACTCGTTAATCCTCATGATCAACCCACTACTTTTAAAATTAAAATCAGAAATAAGTTGTTTAAACCTTTGAGGATGCCATATCCCCTTAACCCTTATCCTCTTGATTCCATTGAGTATCTTCCTCAGTTTTTTGGGGAGGATCATGTTGCAACTGAGAGGCACTTGGGGGGCTTTGAGAACTTTATTGATCATTTTGATATTTTTCATGATGATGTTACCATGAGGTTGTTCTCACATTCCCTGTCTAGAGATGTTGTTGTATGGTTTAGATGTCTGGAGGTCGGTTCTATTGGTTCCTGGACTGATCTTTTCCATGCTTTTTTAAAGTGATGGGGTGAGAACGAATCCAATGATCAATATTGGTTTGAGTTTAATTCCTTGAGGAGAGGGGAAGAGGAAGCCTTGGTTGTATTCAACAAGAGGTTTTACAGCATTATCATAGTATGTTTGTGGATATCAGACCCATAGAGACTGTTGCCATGGTGTACTATGTCATGGCTCAACATACATAGCCTGTCCTTCTCCTGAGAGAAAGGAAATATTCATCGTTAAGACATTTGTTTCAAGATGTTGTAGAGGTAAAAGAGAACATCAAGGCTAGCAAGTGGGTTCATAGGCAAGAATATCTCGAAAATTTGCATGTACATGAGAAAGAAGACTATCAATCTGTTTCAGATTCTGAGCAAGAAGATAGCAATATGAATTAGATCCGGAACAACAACAAGGAAGTAGGTATGATTCACAGTTGGAATCGGGTTCTTAAAAATTTGCAAATTTTACTATGAGAAGGAATGCATATCAATATTATGATCAATTTCCATAACATTTTGAGCATGTAGTAGTGATAGCTATAATGTTCTAAATCTTGCTGCACCTTTATCTTGTGACCATTCTTATGAAGAAGAGATGATAATTGTTGATGATCAAGAGTTGGTTTCACAAGAACAAGGAGGGAATTTATTTGCAAACAGAGATAATTTTACAAAGGAGCATCCTGGTCTTCTAAAGCAGCCAGGATTCTGTCACATTATTCCTAATCCTGTGGCCATATACATGGAGTCATACATTTCATATTTTCTGAAATTTTCAAATTGCATTACTTCACCAATACTCACAAGAGAGTATGGTGTTATGAAATATTTACAAGACCACACTATAGATCATTTCCTTTATTAATTAAGGAAAAGCATTGGGTGGAAATCAACTATCCTAGACTCATAGAAAACACAAAGCAACATGTAAAGGAGGATCTTAGTGGGCAGTTTATCTGCTGTCCAGAACCTGTAATTGAGCAGGTATCACTTGGTATTAGCCAGCCTGCATCAATTCTCCATCCAACTGTGCTTACCAGAGATACTCAGCCATGTGTGAGAAGTTGTGGAGCAATTCGGGTTGTCTGTTACAATTTTTTTGGAGTTTTACACTCGTTCTATGAGCCTGTCGGTGGGTACATGGAGTTGCATTTCCTTCATGCCTTGGAGTCGCCTATATTTATCTCAACTTCAGCCTTTGGAGGAAATATGAAGGATGTAACCATTCTACTGTCATGGTTGCATCGTCTGTTATCATTCGCTGACAGAGTAAAAGAAATTCTAGTCAGGAAGTTACTTGAATGGCTATGGTGGAAATTTGTTTTCACCTAGCACCATGTAAAAATTAATTAGTCTAGGATGTACATAAATAAGATCCTTTGGAGCCCATGTGTTTTTCTTTCGTTTTTAGAATAGTATGCTTGTCGGCTTGTATTTCCTCAGCAGGATGTTTTGATCTTGACCCCATAGTCGAATGCAGAAGGCGACTAGAACTAATGAATATTTTAGAGCCTCGCAAGGAGGAATCTATCCCCCATGGAGACTAATGTTAACACATATTATTGTAAGGGGGGTTGTTTTCCGTAAGGAAGTGGCACCTTGGTCAAAATGTGAGAAAAGGGGATTAAAAACCCACAAATGGCATTTATCCTAAGTCGGGGGTATGATTTGATATTTTGGCGCCCACGCAGTCCCAGTCATCTCATCAACTCCCTATCATCAACGTCCATGTCTTCCTGCCAAGTCCTCCCTACAAGCGTCCAGCAAAGCTTCAGATGGTGAAGTTCATAGTGTGGCCCGTCATGATCTTGATGTAGATAGTTCATGAAAGTGAGGCGGCAGTTGAGATATCGTAGTGAAATCCCCTGAATCTACTACCCAAGACTCAGAAATATTATCTAAAAAAAGAATCAAAGCATCTTGTAACACATCACTTGTTACATTTTCTTCCTGATGTTTCTCCTGTTGTCCATCTCTTTGTTTCTTTGGAACTCTGCAAAATTTCTCCAGATGTCCTTTCTTCCCACAATTCCAACACTCTATCTTTCCGAGTCTAGATTTGGATTTTCCCTTCCTAGAATTCTCGTGGTTCCTTGAGCCCTTTCCTCTATCCTTTTGTCTTCCCCTATTATCCATGTTTAATGAATTACCTGATGTCTCACATGTTCTTTTCTATCTCATTTCCTCGCTAAGGATAACACCAAAAACACCATCAAATTTTAAATTTTTTGAACCAAAGACAAAGTTACTTACATCCATGACCAAACTATTCCAGCTTTCTAGCAATGGGCACAAGATTAGAAGAGCCTTGACCTCATCACCAAAGTCCACTTTTACATAACTTAGTTGATTAATAACCATATTAAATTCATTTAAATGATTTGCAACAGACCCACCTCCAAGGATGATTTTAAGGATGTAAATTTATATCAAAATGTAGAAACCTGGGCTAATTTTACTAGTCCTTAATATGCAAAATGTAAAATGTTTGGCGATACGTTTGTAAAAATATTCAATTTTTTTCAGGATTTTATAAAGTTTCTATAAACTTTTGGTGATTTTTAAGGTAAAATAATTTTATTTTATGGAATTTGTGGGAATAATTTTTAGAAAAAATGGAAATTGGCAAATCTTTTTTTGGGAAAAACTATGGAAAATTAGCCCATTTGAGAAATTTATCCCCTAAAATCATTTATGCCCACCTTCTGACATCTTCATATTAAATAATATCTTCATTAGAAATACCTTATTGGACATTGAGGGTTTTTCATATATTTTAGCCAATCCATCCATGAGCTCCTTCGTTGTCTTTTATTTCGAAATATTAAAAGCCACCGATGCTATCAGCCTTAGCCGTATCGTTCCTAGTGCCTTTTTGTAAAGAACCTCCCATTATATTTCCTTCATGGTTGTCGGCTTTTTTTCTATTCTACCCAATGGTAGGATAGATCCTTTTGATATAAATAATTTTCCATCTGCATCTTCCATAAATGGTATTTTTTGTCGTTAAATTTCTAGACTCTAAACTTTCCATCTTCCACCATTGCTCCCACTCGAACCAATAACCCTCTCTTCCTGCGAATTACCTTTCGCCTTGATACCAATTGTTATAAAAATAGGATTGCGGAATAATAAAATAAAACAAATGCGGAAATAAAAAAACAAAAGATACACAATACAATAGAGGCACAAATATACGTGGTTCACCCAGTGTGGGTACGTCCACCATAAAAATTGCCAGGTCCTTCGTTTTATTATCCAACAAATGAAGGGATACAATCTACAACACACCAGTTGTAACTTCCTCTTCTTTCTCTCACAGTCTCCTCTCTCGGAATACAATATTCACAATGACACATAGCCGCAATACATTTCCCTCATAAAAGAGGGTTTCCTTCTAGGGAAAAAAAAACCCTAACATAACTTCTACCATCAGATCTGCAACCTTGTAATGAACGATCCAGATCTACTATGAAATTACAATATATATTTACAAGGTAATTTTTCCTTTGGGGCCTGCTTGCCCCCAGACCCCCTATCTGGGGGGATAGCCCCCCGGACCTCGCAAGGGGGAGGGGGGGATAACCCCCCCTGCATTCCCCCACGTGGAGGAGTGTACATTCTTCTGGGTTGTAAATTATTCATGGGTTATAAACACAGCTGAAAACAAAGACCTTTGAATCAAGAAGAGAATCAAGGTCAACAACCAACAAGGTGAACTAGTGATAAAGTGACACATGGCGCCACGTGGCGCATAGGTGGTCATGGAATATTTCATTAGTTATGGTTTATTTATTTAACAAATGAATTGAAATTATTTTTTTAAATATAACAAATATTTATTAAAAAAATACATATTTCATTAAAAATGGATCCAATCTCCGTTAAAAGAGGATCCAAAATCCATTAAAAGTGGATTTGGTTGTTTTAAAATATGTCAATTTGTTATAAGATATATGGTTATAAACCATATATATTATATGTTTGTTAAAATATATATTTCATTCTCATTTAAAAAAATCGTCAAAGCCATTAAAAGTGGGGAATCATACCATATGGATGGATTATGTCATATGGTTACAAATTTTAACCATATATATATGGTTCACCCAAAATTAGTTGGTCATATATTATATATGAGAATTTTAAAGACCATATGATTATTATTATGGTTTCCATTGCATAGGCCATACATTATTGGGAAAAAACCATATATGGTTATTGAGATATATTGTTATGGTTAACCAATTAATTGGTTTGGTCAGGCCATATATGTATTAAAGTTGATATTTGGTATATTTTATTCCCCAAATTAAATGAGACCAAATCCCATTAAATGTGGGTGAAAGAAGACTTGAAGTATTGACCCTTTGGTATATAACCAAGGGGGATTTTACCATTGGGAGGAGACAATTTCCATGCCCAAGGGACTTGTTGGTAATGAGAGAATCCCAAAAAAGAACATGCTCATGTGTATAGTCATTTCTTATCAGAATTTTGAGGTGGACACAATGGTGAATACCGGAACTGAATCTGAGAAACATAATTGAGAGTCATTTCCAGAAGTTGGATATGTTCATGTAATTTTTCCAATTTTGTTCATTTAATGAAATGTCACTCCATGAGAAGCAGACTCAGAGACGTAGCCAGTGTATCTAGTGAACTCCATTATCAAGTTTTGGTGTATTTTTGTAAAAAAATATTCTCTTTTATTGACTCTTTACTTTTCGGAATTTACTTATGTGAATGAGTTATGCAAGTTAATTTCATAAGTAAATATTCTAGTTAAAGTGAAGGTATCTACACAACAATGAAAGATGCACTGCCAATTTAAAGATTTTTTTAACTGAGAAAAGATTTTTGATCAATGAAGGATTAATGATTAAATTGGTGACTAAAGACTTCTCATATCAAGTGGTAGCATAACAAGGTTGACAAGTGGATGCTTACAAGATCTAGACTCGAGCGAGATGAAGGCAAGCTTGCAAGTTACAATGCAGAAATCCAAAGGAGACTTCGTAAACATGAGATGGCTTCACCAAGAAGGTTAGGTCCTTACGAATCTGAAGTTGATTTCTTCAAGGAATTTAAGTTGATGAAATCCATGATGCAAGAACTTTACAATGAAAGAGGGCAACAAAGAGGTCAAATAATTGGAGAAGGTGATTCTTCGGTGAAAGAAGGAGGAGGTGAAGGTGGTGGAACTTCAAAACCTTATTCACCATCATCATCATCATCTGATGGTGCAAGTGAACATTCTTTCAAGAATAAGGATTCTAAAAATCCTTTTCATTCTCTTGATATGTCATTACTAAATCTAGATGTTAAATTTAACTTGTCAGTTTATGATGGAGAATTGAATGCAGAGAAATTAAACAATTGGGTAAAGAAGATAGAAGTTTATTGTAGGGCACAAAAGATCAAAAAGGACACTA